>JASSUY010037361.1:0-36822 GCA_032466535.1 Forpus xanthops
CCCGCCGGGGCCCGGCCGGTGCTGTCTGCGCGGCGCCCGAGCAGCCCCGCCGCTTCCCTTCGCGGGGTGTGCGTGAGAGGGGGGGAAACGAACGAGCAAAGTTTGTCTCGGTGCGGCTGAACCCCGCTCCCGGTACCCCGCGCCCCGGCGGAGATGCGCTAAGAGATGGGGTGTGGGGGGGAAGCGATGGGGGCGAGACCTTCCAACCCCCCACCGGCCGCGGCATCGCCCGGTGGTTTCCCCGGTGACAATGGTGGCGGCGGGGGGGCGCAGCGGGCAGCGGCCACCGGCAGCGGATCCGGGGGGGGTGGGAAGGGGGTTTTGGGAGGGGAGATCGTTTGTACCGGGCCCCCCCTCGCTCCGTGCTCGGTTCTCGGTGCTTTCGCCTCCCCCGGGAGCGCGTCCGCGGCAGTTTGTGGCTCCTCCGCCGGTGACCGGCGGCGGGGTGGCCGTGGGAGCGGCGCCGCTCGCCATCGCTCTGCCATGTGCGACAACTAAACCAACTTTGTCCCCCCCCTCCTCACCACCGCCGCTTCCCCCTCGGGTGGGATTCCCAAACCGCCCGCACCCCCAGAGCCGGATCAGCCGGATCGCAGCGCGATGTCCCCGCTGGTGCTGCCAGCCACGGAGCCAGCGTGGGGGTTGTGATTTGTGCCCAAAGCCCGGGATTTTGGCACCAAACTCCGCGGCGCAGCCCCTGGGTGCTGCACCCCCCCTTCGATTTATTTTGATTATTGTTGTTTCGCCGCATCCCGCACCGGGCTGCGTCCTTCTGCAGGGCCCGCGTTTGCTTTGGGTCGGTTTATTCTTTGCTGGGATGATTGACTGGGGAGAGAAGGAGAAGGGAAGGGGGGTGGTGGGATGGGGATGGGGGGGGCAGCGCCGCCCGCCCCGCTCCGCGTCCCACGCACAAACAAAGCTGCGCACACATCCTGCGATAACGGATCCCATGTGTGACCCCGGCCGGGCAACCTTTGCCTCCCTGCAACCGACCCCATGGATAAGGGGGAAAACATGGGGGGGGGCTGGCGTGCTGCAGGGATGAGGGGGTTCAAGGCAGCGGGATTTGGCGCGGGATGAGGGGGGAGTGCACAAACCCGGCTACCTGGGTCAGGCGGAAGTTTTGTTGCTCTGGGAACGGGCCCTTGCTGTGTCAGCGGCCCCTTTGTGCCGCTTTGTCCGTGTCCCCCCACCCCGCTGGGGCTGCGGAGGGTCGGACCCCCCTGTGCTTCCCAGTCCCGTCGCTGCATCCCGGGGAGCTGAGCTGCATCCCCTTCCACAGGGCTGTGGTGAGGAGGGGTTGGATGGGAAGGGGGGAGTGAGGTGGTGACCCCCCCCCCCCCCCAGGGTACCGCTGGTAGGCATGGAAACCTCCATCCATCCATCCATGCATCCCTCCGTGTGTCTCTCCTTAAAATCCCTATCGGGAACCACCTCCTCCTGCAGCACCCCCGTTCCCAGCACCCGGGCTCCAGCTCTCGCCCCGCCGGCGGTGCCGTCGGCTCCTGCCACCGCAGCGGATTCAAACCGGTCGCGGCGTCACGTGGGGCCGAGCCTCGAACCCAAAAGTGTCACCGCTCATGGTGGCACCGGCTTCTGGCTCCCGGCGGACACCGGCTGCAGACCTGGCAAACCCAGGGTGCCGGCGTTGTGCCCGCGATGGCCCCCGGGCGCGCCGGCACATGTCACATCACTGACCTGGGGGAGGTGGTGTGTGGGGGAGCGCGGTGATGGGACGATGATGGGGACGATGGGGACGCGCCGGCGTGTGACAACAAAAGCAAAGTAACAAAGGACCCGCCGTGGAGCTCAGAAGTTCGTCCTGGTCCCCCGCCGCGGCCGTCCGGCGCCGTCGGGTCCATGGCCTCGTGGGCAGGGAGGGGGCTCTGCCTGTTGGCTGCGGGGTGTAGGCAGGGATGGGGGGGCTGTGATGGGTGCTGTGCACCTCCCTGCTCCTGACACAGTGGGAAGAAGGCAGGAGGCATCCGAGTTGTCCTTGACATGGATTTTGTGGCGGGGATGTGGCACCTCCTGCCTGTGGTGTGAGGTGGGCAAGCAGGGCAGAGGGGCTCTGGGTTCTGTGGCCCCAAATTCAGCCTGTTCCTCCTCTTCCTTCTCCTTGGCAAAGGTGGGGGAGATGCCATAATGAGGTATGTTTAGGGGATTCTCCACCGTGAGGGTCCCCTGCCCACCAGCATCCCCCGGTGTCACCAGTTCCAGTGTCTCACCAGTAGTGTGGGTGCTGCTTGCCTGTGACCTGGGGATACTGCAGGGCTTGGGGGGGTGTCCTTTCCCCAAAGTGTCCCCTCTGCCCTGTCTCCTTCACTGGGGGCAAGAGGGGCTGGATCCTGGGTGCTTGGGCTTGCAGCCAGCATCCCCTGCAGCTCCTGCTGTGGCTGCTCTAGGCTCAGCTGAGGTTGCATCCAGGCCCAGCCAGTCCCAAATCCTCTATTCCCTCCATTGCCCCCAGCAGGGACATTCCCGAGGGTCCCACCACTCCTTTGCCTCTCCTTGCCCTGCTGGAGAGTTTGTTTTCCCAAAGCCTGGCTGTAGGAACAGCCTCTTGATTAAGTGTATTAATAGTTAAACTTTCAGCTCATAGCTTAAACTCACCAGACCACAAAAAGCTCCCTCCTTTACTCATGCTCTGGTGCTCAACTAAAATATTGCACTCCAAAGGGTTGGGGTTCTTTTTTTCCTCTCTCTTTTCCCCCTGGCTTCCCTTTGACTCATGGGAGCATGGGGGTGTCCTGCAGGGACCCCGTGGCTAAGGGGAGCCCCCACTTGTCTCCACTGCTCCTCAGAGCCACCATTCTTCAAAGAGCCTGGGCATGGAGGTTAGGGGGGTCTTGCCTGGCTGGGTGTCCCCCAGAGAGTGGAGCTGTGAAAGCTGGGGAGGAGGATGGGAACCATCACCCCAGGAAGAGGGTGGCCTCTCACTCTGCTGGGGACATGGGAGTGCTGTGGTGGCTGGGGAAGAGGCAGACATGCTGCTGGTAGCTGGTTGGTGTGTGTTTCCCTGCAGGCCAAGTGTAAGGTCCTGTGTCTGGATGGAAGCAGCCCCCAGCCCCACCACAGCCTGGGGGTGGATGGGTTGGGAGCAGCCCCGTGAAGGGCTGGGGGATGCTGGTGGGTGATGAGAAGCTCCCCATGACCCAGCTTCCGTGTGCGCTTGAGCCCAGAGCCCCCCTATCAGCTGGGCTGCACCCCAGAGCGTGAGCAGCAGTCAAGGAGGGGGTGTTCCTTTTCTTCTGTGCTCTGGGGTGACCCCTGTGGCTCTGGAGCCAGCTCTGGGGTGCTCATTGCAAGACAGGCGTGGATTGTGAGTGTGGGGCTGGAGGAGGGCACCAAAATGGTTCCAGTGCTGGAGCAGCTGAAGCTGCTCTGGAGACAAACTGAGAGAGCTGGGGCTGTTCAGTGGGAAAGAGAAGGCTTCAGGGAGACTGTAGAGCAGTTCCCATGCTTTCACTGACACAGGGTGCCCAGAGAAGCTGTGGCTGCCCCATCACTGGCAGTGTTCAAGACCGGATTGGATGGGGCTTGGAGCAACCTGCTCTAGTGGCTCTGCCATGGGGAGCAGGGCAGGATCAGCAGACTTTGCCTTCATCACAGGACCATGGTGGGGAGGCTGTGACTCCCTGTCCTGAGGAACCTGCTGAGTGAGCATCAGGGTGTGATGGTGAGGAGCAGCCTGTGTCCCCATCTGTGCCCTGTGTCCCTTGGGGTGCCTGTGGCGTGGAGCCCTTAAGAGATCTCCAGGAAGAGCTAGGCAGCAGGACAGTGTGACCCCAGTGAGTGGCTGAGGGTGACTGGCAGGTCCCATCACCTCTGGGACAGTCCAAAGGACATGCCGTACGAGGGTTGAAAGAAGCTTTCAAGTCCATCATCATATCAACACTGATGGTATGAATGTGTTGTGGAGCAGGTCCTTACCCACTCCATGGTCTCTCCTTTTGGGATGTTGTGGGGTACATTAATGTCTTCAGGTTGGTTTTGCCCTGTCTTGTCTTTTCTCATGGCTTGCAAGCCTCTGGAGATGACATCCCTTGCCACCCATGGGTGGCAGCCTGTTTGTATGTGATTAAGGATTGTTAAGGTCAGAAGGTTTTCGAGGGGCTGCCTTGGGGTCTCTGGTTTCCAGCCATTCATTGCTATGGTATGGAAAAGGGACTTGAATCATGGCTCTGATGTGTCCACCTTGTGATCTTGCTGTGGTCTTGCCTTGGGGTTTGTAGGTCTGGCTCTATGTCCTCATTCTCAGACAGTGCTGTTCGTACCAAAGCATCTTCCGTTGGTTGAACTTAGGCATTCTTTGTGCTGGGAGGATGAGGATCTCTCACCTCCATAAAGTGATGCTAATGGTGTGGCGGTTCAGATATTGAAGGTGTGTGTTGACCTTGACCCTGGAACTGGTGGCAAAGAAAGGAAATGCCATTTTCTGATTTTTCCAGCCAGGATGTGCTTTTCCATCCCCACTCTCCCAGCTCAGAGAGGTGGGGCTGGAGAAGGGCTTGGGTCACTGGCTCTGCCTGTGTCACTGCTGTAATACACTTCTTCAGTGGGGGCATGGGTTGAGGATGGGACCCATGCCGTGGTGTGAGACACAGCCTGTCATTTCTGGGACACTTCTGAGATGGGCTTCATCCCACAGGTTTGATTGTCACCTTTTGGCACCAGTGGTAGCAGGGCTGGGGAACGGTGCTGTCTTGGCCCATGGGCTCTGAGGTGCTTCTGGGTGACTCCAGTGGGTTCTGGTGGCTGTTACCACCCATGCGATCTGCAGCTGGCCCTGGCGTTTGCTGAGCTTTCTGGGAATGGTCCAGGCTGCAGCCACCGTTGGGTTTGTGCTCTGGTGTGAGATTGGGCATGTTCACCTCTGGTGTCCTCTGCTGCTGCTTTGAGTTCATGCCAGTGCTCTAGCTCTTCATAGGGACATCTGGGCAATACCTGTCGCCTGCAGCCTTCCTTATGAAGGTCTTTGGCTGTGCTCAAATGGGCAATTGCAGACCCATCTTCTCTGACCTCTTGGTGTCCCCAAGGGTCCTGGGGTCATTGATTCTCACTGCTTCCTGCTGGGACCCTTGGGGCTTTTGTGCCTCTTTCCATCAGATACTGACTAAAAAACCAGTTTGTGGATCAGATCAGAGTCCTGGGCCTTTCACTTGAACATGCCAAAGGCTGAGGGGTTCTCAATTGACCATCCTGATGTTGAAGGGACATAAGTGTTTTCAGACTCTGTTGCTCTCAGTTCTGCTGCCTCCATGCCCCATAGGCTCTCCTCTGAGCCCCACTGCTGATCAGAGGCAGGTTCCTGCTCTCCTGAAGATGGGAGGACCATTTGTGACCAAGGAGTGTTGATGTCTTAGGGATGGCTTGAAGCCCTTTGACATTGGTGCATTGGCTGGTGGAGGGAGGTTGCATTTATGGGAGGTGCAGATCAGTGCTCTCTGCTCTTTGCTTTGTCTTTAGATTTGGGTTAAGGTCAAGGGAGAGCAAAGGAGCTGTGCCTGCAGATGTTACTTGGAGGTTGTATGGAATCTTTTACAGACTCATAGAATGGCTTGGGGTGGAAGGGACCTTAAAGCTCATCCAGGTCTAACCCCTGCCATGAGCAGGGACACCTCCCACTAGAGCAGGCTGCTCCAAACCCGTGTCCAACCTGGCCGTGAGCACTGCCAGGGATGGGGCAGCCACAGCTTCTCTGGGCACCCTGTGCCAGTGCCTCAGCACCCTTATTGTATAGCATTTCCCTATGCTCTGCCTAAACCTACCCTCCTGCAGTTTAAACCATTGCCCCATGTCCTGTCCCAGCAGCTCCTGGTGAAAAGTCTCCCTTCTACTTTCCTATGAGCCCCTTTTATCCATTGAAAGGTTTTTCAGCAGGTCCAAAGTCGTGTTTGGACCATGGGGAGGTGAGGGACGCAGTTGGCTGGTGGCTGGGACATGGTAGCAGGCTTGTGGACATGGGCTGGCTGTGAGTGCTGAGCTAGGTTGTCCTTCCTCACCTTCTGTGCTGTATCGAGCTGTGCTGTGTCGAGCTGGGATCACAGTAGAGAGGTGGACCCCGGGCACCCATCACTCTTAGGGTCCCCATGGCCACCCTCATCCACACTGGGGACATTTCCTGCAGCTCCTGCTGCCCATGGGAGCGAGCGGCCGGGGCTCCTCTTGCCCTCTGCTTTACCTTCTGCATCTCGCTAATCTGATGACCGGAGGTATGCGAAGCATTTCAAATATGGCCTCGTTGGCTGGCTCCGGACAGAGCACGCAAGAGCTGTTTCTTCACACTCCTATTCCAGCCGACTGTTGCTGTTCCCTCCTCCCATGGGCATCCTGCCGCCTGGGATCGGGACAGCCGATCGAGCCCATCCTGCCTGGCTGCGGGATGGATGTGTCCCATTGCAGGTCATCCCTTGGCTGTGCTGGTGGCTGTGGGTGGGTGTTGGGTCCTGCAGTGATTTGAGAGCATCGCTGGGTGTGTGGGTGAGGATGCATGTGTGCTGATGCTGCGGAGCGGGATGTCCCCTTGGCTGCAGCCTTGGCTGGTGCCCAAGCATCTCACAGCACACCCATCCCTTGGGAAGACCTGGAGGGGCAGCCCAGGGCATGGTGGCTTTGAGGGGAGTCCCATGGAATCCCTTAGAGCACAGGGATGTCTGGATGCAGGGTAGTGGGTGGTGGACCAAGTGGGGAGCACCCAGACCTGGGGGAGCATAGTGTGGCTCTGGGCACAGGGAGGGGGCACCCTGGGATCCCCTGCTCCCCCGGGGACTGCAGCCCGTCCATAGCTGTCTCCCTGTGGTGATCCTCTCAGTGCTGTGCCCATGAGGGTGCTGTGAGCTGGCAGCATCCCCCTGCTCTGCTGAAGGAGCTTTTCAAAGCTGGGGCATGCGAGAAAACTCAATGTAGAAGATGAAGACGATGAGGGTGGCTCTGGCTGCCCTTGGAGATAGCGATGGGGACCCTGTCGGGGGGATGCCATGGCCCAGCCCAGCTCAGGCCCAGCAGTGCTGGGAGCTGGACGCCAGGCGTTTGTGCTTTAATGCATCAGGACAGCTTGCAAATTCCAGGCTGGCGCGGCAAGGTGCCGGCCGCGGTGGAGCGTGCGCTGTCTGGCAGCCGTGAGGGCTGCGCTGCCATAACCGCTTAGCTCGCCTCTGCTCGCCTCTGCTCACTGGTGGGGCTGGGGGTCAGGGCAGGCTGTGGGCAGCCCCTGCCATGCTGGAGGGGCTCCTGGCAGCCCCCCACTGCACCAGAGGTGGGGACAGCTCTGGTATTGGGGTGGCAAAGCAGGAGGTTGGCCTGAGAAGGGCAGATGTGTAGGGACCCTCGTGTCCCCCATCTGCAGGGATCCCTGTACCCCTTGTCCCCACCTCATCTGCAGAGCCCTCGGTCCCCTTCTACAGAGCCCCCTGTTCCCTAATCTCTAGGGACCCTTTTGTCCTATTCTGCAGGGACCATGTCCCCCAGCTGCAGAGCTCCATGCTCCCCTCTGCCTTCAGGCACCCCTTGTCCCCCATCTGCAGATCCGCCTGTCTGCAGAGCCCCCATATACAAATCCCTTGCTCACCTCATGCCCCCTTCTGCAGAGCCCTGTGTTCCCCACATCTGCAGGGATCCCCCCCAACCACACAAGCCCTTGTCCCCCATCTGCAGAGCTGCAGCATGATTCCCAAGGTGTGTTTCCTTCCCAGCACCATCGATGCCCTGGAGGTAGTTCAAGGGCATCCTGTGCTGCCTGAATCCTCAGGGAGAGGGGTGACCTGTGCTCCCCACACACAGGGAAACTGAGGCCGGGATCAGCACTGCCAGGGATGGGAGATGCTCCTGGGGTGTCCCCATGCACCTTGGCCATGGGGGATGCAAACTGCATTGTTTTCCAGCAGATCCTTTCAAAGAGGCAGTTTCTCATCCTTAGCCTGCATGTCTCCTAAGGCTTTGAGCTCATGAGTTGAGCTGAGACCTGCTGGGCTTTACCTCCATCTGTTGGTGTGCCCACATCTCCCTTCTCCCCAGCTTCTCATTTGGGTTCCTTAAATGAAAACATGTATTGGCCACCTTGCTGGGAAGAACTGGAGTCACCTTGAGCACTAAACCCATAGTGCCTTGGTTCTTGGTGCTCCTGAGCTCTGGGTGCACCCTGGTCCAGCTCTTGGCTGGTGGAGGATGGGGCTTTTTCCTTTTGGAAGGCATTGAGGGATTAGTGAGGGGATTGGGAGATGTGACACCAGGTAAATATTGACCCCCCAAAAAGGAGAAAAGGTGTTTCCCTTCTCTCACCATGCTGATGCACTGTGGAGACTAAACCAGGATGAATTCATGCTATGGATGGTGGGTTGTTCAGGGTTGGGGATTCAAGGAGGGATGAGGGGACAGGGCAGTGATGGTGTTTGTGTCTGTGGGTCTGGAGATGCCAGAGCTGCAGGGCACTGGTTACCTGGCATTCCCCAGGAGCCTAGATGCCCTTGGCTGGGATTCTGGGGGGGGTGATTTTGATAACCACTGCCTGGGATGCACTGGGAAGGGGGCACAAGGTGGTCCCCTCCAGGGCGCTGTGCTAGGACATGTGTGGTGCAGCCAAGAGATGTGATCGGCGGGGGGGACGACGGATCGACATCCCTACCATGGTGCTCCCATCCCTTTGGTGATGGAGGACATGCTGAGCCCAGGGACAGAGGAAATCGGGGGGCACCTGAGCTCTGCAGCTTTTCTGAAGAACCTCACCACCAGTGGTGTGAGGAAACTGGAGTGGCTGTCCCTGGGGAGGATGGGCAGTGGTGACCCTGAGCCTCTCCCTATGGTCCATGGGTGCTCTGGGGGGTGAATGGAGCCAGCCCTGCTTTGGGCACCTCCCCGTGGGGTTGACCCCTTCATTGCACCTGAGCCTTTTTAGGGGTCAAACACTGTTCTGGGGAACTGAGCACCGATTTGGGATCAACCATCATTTTCAGAGGCTGAGCACCAGCAAAGGGGGATGAGAAACGATATGGGTCAACTGTTGTTTTAGGGTTCTAAGGACCAGTTTTGGGGTCAGCACCATTTTAGGGTGCTGAACACTGGCTTAGTGATCAAGCAGCATTTTGGAGTGTTGAACATGGTGTTGGGGGGCCGAGCACTGTGTCGATGGGCTGAGCACCAGCTTGAGGTCAAGCACCGTTTTAGAGGGCTGAGTACCAGTTTAGGCTCTGAGTGTTGGCTTGGGGATCAAGCAGTATTTTGGGGAATGAGCACCAGCTTGGGGGGGTCAAGCTCAGTTTGGAGGGGGTTGGATTCTTCCTGAGAGTGCTGGGAATGTGCTTCTGCCTCACACGCTGTCCTGGGGTTGGAGTGGTTCCTGCTCTCTCTTTGCTCCTGGTCCTCCTACATGTGCACTCCTACTGGGATGGCCACGGGAAGAGGAGGAGCAGGAAAAGGTGGAAAAGCTGCCTTTGGGTCCCTTTGCTGGCACGGGTTGTGTGTGGATACATCCCAGCCCTTCCCTGTCTCAGTTTCCCCCCCTGTAATGGTCTGCCTGTTCTCCCCATGGACTGCCATGGCAGGGCAGGCAGGAATGGGAAGGAATGCCTCATCTCTAGGCCCTGCAGCAGCATGGCTGATACCCTGGGTGATGCTGGGTACCAAGAGCATCCCTTTGAGTATTCCTCTGGGAGCTTGGGAGCAGTGGGACTTGCTGGCAACCCCTCACCCTGCCAGCTCCACAGAGGAGCCTGAGCTTATTTCCATCACTGATTGGGAACTGAATCCCCCAGGATCTTTCCCTGGAGCAGAGGTGGCCCCTGAGCTGGTACCCAAGCTGCTGCCTGTGGATGCAGGGAGCACCATTCACTTCCAGCTTTGCTGCTGCCATCGGAGAGTCTGCAGGTCCAGGGCACCAGGAGGAGGAGGTGAAGAAGAGCCCAAGGTGTCTCCCAGCTCCCAGACTGGGAACATCTGTACCACCTCTGCGGTGCTGAGCAAGATGTGATGTCACCCTGGGAGCTGGGTGGGGTGATAGAAGCTGATGGTGGTAGAGAGTCCCCTTGTAGGAGAGGGAGGTGATACCATCTGGTCTCACTGGTCCCATCTTGCAGGACAAAATCCTTCTCTTCTCCCTCTGGCTGTCTTTGTCCTGGGATGCTGCTGCAGATCCTGGCACCTACTCCGTCCCAGAGCTCCTGGGTCCCTTGAGAGCGTGTGCTTCTGAGTACCTGACATTATTTATTGTGTGGAAAGAAAAGCAAGCAAGGAGTAACTGGGAGATACAGGGTTAGAGAAGGGCCCAGGGCTGTGCACAGAGCTTGAGGGTGCAGGTGGGTGTTGGTGGGGCTGTTGCTGGAGCGCGGGCAGGCATGATGCAGTGTGGATACAGCAGAACCTCTTCTCTTCCTGTGCCTCTCTCAGCTCCTACTGAGGTGGCCATGGCATAGGGAGTAGCATGGAAAGATGAATCTGTGTTCCTTAGTTTCCCTCCTCTTCCAGGGGTTTCCCTTCTGCCTCCTCTTGGTGGGGGGGTTTGGTTGGCTGGCTCCTTGTCCTACCAGGCTGCCATGGAGTATCCTTAACCAGGAGCGAACATGGTGCCCTATGGCAGGGTGGCTGGTACCCTGGGTGATGCTGGGTGCTGAGAGCATCCTTCTGAGTATTCCCCTGGGATTCCGGCTATAGTAGAATGTGGTGCTCCAAAAGGCACAACCTCCCTGTGCCCTCAAGGCTGAGATTGCCCCAAACTCATGGGTGAAAACAGCTGTGGGTTGGGTGAGGAGGATGCTTGGTCGCATCCTCCCATCTCTCCTTCAGCTGCATCCCAGCGGCTTCCTTCCTCTGGAGGGACCCCCCCCCATGGGGGCAGGTGGGGGTGGGCTGCAGCATGTGGGAAATCACGTGGGGTCGTGGAGCTTTACGGGAAGTGAGGGTTGAGCCGAGGGCGGATGGAACCTGGTGGAAACGCTCAGGATCGCCCCCCCCCCCCCCCCCCTTCCCAAGCAGCTGCCCCACAGTGGCTTCCCGGCAGGCGTGGGGCAGCGGTAGGGGGGGAGCACGGACCCTGAGCCGCCATCCCTCTCCCAGGCAGATGGTCCCTTGGCAGCAAGCTGCCCCTTCCGCATCGATTCCCGTGCTGGCCGTTGAGTGATTGCTTTCCGGGGTTAATTAAACTCTCCTCACTGGGGGCTGCTGTGTGGCAGGGCCCTACCTGCCTGCAGCCATCATGGACATGCACCCCCCTCTAAAATAAGGGGGAAATGGGCCTGTGGCTGGAGCTGGGGCTTGCTTCCAAGCCAAACCTTGCCCTTAATATCCATTGCGTGCTGGAGGATCGCCGCCGCCGGCTGCTCGTCTCTCCAGGGCATCCAGAGCAAGGTCAGGCACCGAGCCGGGCTGCATCCCGCTCCCCAGGCAGGCTGGGATGCTGCAGGAGAGGCTTCCCACTGTCCTTCCTGCTCTGAGCCCCGGGGTGTTTGGAAGTGGTCCCTGCTCCCATTGGGTTTGGGCTGGGACTGATCTCATCTCTATTTGCAGTGATGGTGGAGAAAGGTGCCGGTTTGTGGCAGGCGGGCGGCCGCTGTGGAGCAGCGTGCTTTGTGGAGCAGCGTGCTTTGTGGAGCAGGTCGCCAGCCCTCTGATTGTTGGGAGTTGCTGCTTCTTGCATATCTAAATGTGCCCTTTCAGCGGGCGCTCTCGGTCGAAACTGCCATCTTCTCCCTCATTGTCAACCTCGAGGTTATGCATCGTTTGCTGACTCACAGCCTCCTGCTCTAATTACTCAGCTCCACTCCCTCCCTGGAGCTCCCAGCCAGCCCCAGCTCAGTGCTTCCAGGGGGCTGGGATATCTGTGCAAACCCCCTCCTTGCATCCATGGGCATTGCTCTTCGTCTCTGAGCACAGCTGTTGTTGCTTGGTTAGCTTGGCCCAGCACCCCTTCTTTGGGATGGTTTTGGGGTGCAGTTCTGGGGCTGGTGAATGCAGTGTTGACCCATCATGATGCTGGGGGGATTCAGGGCCTCGCTGGGCATCCTCACAGCATTGCCCCACTGAGGGATGTGTGCTCCCTGGTTGCAGAGCAAGCGGGGGCCAGGTCTACCCTATCGACTGGGCTGAGCCACACTAAACCTGTTGGCTGAGCCCCTATGATCCCATCTGATATGATGAGCTGGCCTAAGCTCTAACCAGACCTAGGCTGATTTCCAGCATCACAATTACTGATGGACCTGAGCTGGTCTTGCTCCTGGTCCTGCTCCCGGGACCTGTCCACCCAAGAACAAAGCTGAAGGGAAAGTATTGACTGCCCTTTATTACTCCTTAAACATCCCCACATCCTGGGCTCACCATCACGATGTGCAGTGGGAAGAGCCTGTTCTCCATTCCAGCATCTTGCTTTTTGGAGGCTTTCACCTTCCAAGGAGAGGGGACCCAAACCCACCCATTCCAGCAAGGCAGATGGAAACAAGTTGGCTTTAATTTGCTTCATTTTCATCCCCCTCTCTGTGTTCAGGCTGTAATATTGGGGTGGAAACAACATCCCTGCAAATCCATCTTGCTAAAGGGAGGTGAAACCAAGCTGGGTAATCCGGTGGTAAGGACAGCGCTCCGAGCTGGGTAATGCTGTGGCGCTCGCCTTGGAAGAGGAGATATTTTATTTATTTATATACCAAGAGAGAAGAAAACCCATAATATGTGTTTGAACAGGCTTGTGTCTGTCACAACCACGCATCTTATCTCTTCAAGCCATATTTTGGCCTTTTTTTTTCCCCCCAAGAAAGTGAATTTTAAGCACTGGGAGACGGTGATGGTTTCTTTGGAGCTGTTACGATCTGCCATGTACAATAAATCTGTCTTAGTTTGTGGATTATTGGCCCAATAGACCGTAACAGCTCTGTCAGCCCCTCCTGGCATGCTGTGTCCAGCGAGCTGAGCCTCCGGTGGGTTTTCCCTTTTTTTTTGTGGAATGATTACATTTTAGAAGAAATTTCCTCGGGATTTTTCCATGGATGCCGAGCAGCAGATAGAGAAATCACAGGAGCTCAGTTTCATGCCCAGATCTTTCGGCTTTTTTGCTTTATTTGAATATATATTCCCCTCTGAAAACACTTGAGGGCACAAACCTGCATGGTGAAGTTCATGCTGGAGGCCAAGTCCCTCTAATGCGATGGACCAGGCAGAGCTGTCCTGGTTGGAGTGTGGCTGCCTTGGCACTATGTGTCGCTCTTGTTGGGGATGGGATTTTGCTGCTTTCCAGCAGGATTTTCCCTTGATAGCCACACTCCTGCTGGACATCATTTCTGATCGCCTGTGCTTGATGCAAGCCTTGAAAATGGTTTTTTTCCAGGGTGTGATGGCCCCTTTGGAGATGGAACAGGCTGGAGAAAGCAGTACATGGAGGAGGATGTCCCTTTGGGTTGGTGCTCTGTGCTCTGGAGGTCCCATTCCTACCATCTCTGATGCTTCCCAATGCTGCAGCTGGAGGACCTGCCTGGAGATGAGGATCCTGAAACCACTGGGTTTCAGGAGTTCCTGGGATAAAACCCTTTGGCATGGGTGAAGGAAGATGGTTCACTTGCAGGAGGGTCACCAAATGAGCAGGCAGATCCCTGGGAAGAAGCTGGGGTCTCTGAACCTACCCTAGGCTGGCTGGAGAAGGGGTGCACCACATTGTGGCAGGCAACAACTGTGAAAAGCACATTCAGCTTGTTCCTTGCCATCTCATCTTGTTCATCAGCTCTTGGGGAAATGAGGAAAGGCAGAAGCATTGATATCTAATGCCAGTTTCAGTTGTAGACCCTCAGAGCCTGGAGCCAAAAAGGTCCAGATGATGCTGACACCCTGTAATCAAGGCCCCTCATCTGAGGGTCCCCCCATCCTGACTCATGTTGTGGCTATTCGTGGTGGTGTTCCCTTCCTCTTTCTCAGGGCCCCAGCTCTGCTTTCCAACTGTCTTGTGGTTGATTCTCTGAGGTCTGCCAGCGCATCTCACTTGTGCTTTTTTGGTAAGGCACAGTGCTGGTAGTTAAATTCCTGTAGAATCAGAATGGTTTGGGTTAGAAGACACCTTCAGGGATCATCCAGACCAACCCCCCTGCCATGGGGGGCATGGACCCATCCAAACTGGCCTTGAACACTGCCAGGCATGGGGCAGCCACAGGTTCTCTGGGTACCATGTGCCAGTGTGCTCAGTACCCTCATTGTAAAACATTTCTTCCCGATGTCCAACCTAACCCTGTCCTCTGTTAGTTTAAAACCATTGCTCCTTTTCCTGTCATAACAGGCCTTGATGAAGTCTCTCTCCATCCTTCTTATCTGCCTCCTTCATCTGTGGAAAGGCCACAGTGAGGTCTCATGGCTGTGTGCGAGACACCAGTGAAAATCTACACGTATCCAGGGCAGGACCTCTTGTCCCTGCAGCTCTCTGGGAGTCATTTTCATAATGGCTCTTCCCATCAGGTTGCTCAGGACTGCTGTTCTTCCATGCTCTGCTGGCATGCTACAGTGAAAGAGGACACCCTTCCTCTTGGACTGATTCTTGAAGATGCACCAAGAACCAAGATTGCTGCAAGACATCTCCTCCAAAGGAGAACTTGGCTTGGGTACGTGCATTGCCCGTGCTCCTGTGGTGTCAGACAAGTTTGCCTACCTGACAGCGCAGTGTGCAGTCAGTGTAGATCCTGGTTGAAAGCTGAACTTCAACCTTATGTTGTCAGTTGATCTCCATCAAAGCTAACATTGTGGCTGTCAGGATGGAGCACCCCTGGGATGCCCTAGCACTGGGATCACTGATCCCCAAGACATTCAAACACTCCCTGTGGCTCAGCTCTTATGGATCACAGAAGAAGAGGAGCTGATTGCTCCCTTGCCTTCAGGAGGAGGAGCATCAGCTTCCTCTTCACCCTGGGATGCTCCAGCTTGCCCATCACATTGGGTGCTGCACCAATGTGGTTTCCTTGACTACTGTTGCCCTTGACTATGTGGACAGCTCGGGAGATCTGAGTCTAGTGCTGTGATGTCGCAGAAAGCTAAATGGGAGAATGGCAGTGGTGGGGTGCAGGAGACCCAAGGACCAGTGAAACCAGTGTCTGAGGTGTTCCCCAGGGTGACACGAAATGATGGAGCATCTCAGGTCTTCATGAATGTGTTAACAGCAAGAGTTCCTGTCCTTGGGTACCTGCTGCAGCCTCCTCTCCACCCAACACCATCCTCTTGCTCTACATCTTTCAGCCTGTTGGGTCCTGCATGGCTCCTCTGTGCTGCACTGAGTTATCCTGGGCTCTCCAGTTCCATCCCTGCCGCCTCCAGCAGGATCCAGCTTGGTGCTGGAGTCACCCATGAGCTCCTGGTCAGTCCGGAGAGCAGGAAGCTCGAGGGTGCACAGCAGTGAGCTTAGGCAAGCACTTGTGTCTAAGCCAGAGCACGCTGGGGTTTGCTCTGTGTTAGTCTGGATTTGCAAGGAAAAAACAGCCATTGCTCTTTCCCAGTTCCTGCATTTCCTGCAAGCAGCCCAGTTCCTTGCTTATCTGCAGACAGCCTCAGGGGTATTCCCTGGGAGTTTGGGAGTTTAATCAGGCACTGCTGGGGCATGTGAACTCTTCATGGAGTCGCCGTTCCCATGGAGGGGAGCGCCTCTTGCAGATATTTGGCTTGGCGTGCCTGGGCTGGGGGCTGGGCTGGCTGGGAACACAGCTCCTTTTCCTGGGGATGTCACTGGGAATGGCCAGGGGCAGGATGCTGACAGAGCCCGTGGGCTCTGCTTGGACACTTCCATCCCCTCCAGCTCTGCCTTTGCCACCTCCCTCTTCTTGCTCCAAACCCATGGGTTTTCCTTGTGACATCCTAGGTGTGATCTGCTGGTCCCCACCATCAGTCCTGACCTGGCTCCAGGGTGGCTCCAGCCCATTCCTGACTCTCCTGCTTATTGAATTTCGGGTGATTCTGAATGCAGCAGGGAAGCAGGCCCCGGGTGGCGATGCCCGATGCCAGGCTCCGCTTCGCCAGTGCGATCGAGGGCGTTTGTTTCTGGCTCTTTAGCAGGCAGCATTTCTTTTTTTGGGGGCTGGATATATTCCTGGCAAGTAAAATGACGGATGCTCTGTGTCGTTTCCAGTGGCAGCATTTCAGATTCCTTGCTCCAGGGCAGGAGCCGAGCGAACTCCGATTCCGGAGCAGCTCTGGTACCTTGGCAGCTTAAAGGCCACGGGCTTTGCTCGAATGACATGCCGTGGGGAAGGCTGGGGAGAGGTGGTTTTGTGTGCTGTATCCTCCATCTCCTGCAAGAGCCGAAGCCTTGCTGAGTGGGGAGGCAGCTTCTTGTCTTGGTGCTTTGTAGGCAGACTGGGAAGGCAGCATGGAGAATGATGGCAAGTCCTGGCTTGGTGCTCCCCTGGTTCCACTGGGTGCATGGGGAGAAGCGCAAAGTCTTGGGGCATGGCTGTGTGTCTTCTCCTCAGGAGCTCTTGGGTGTCTTGTTTGCTGGCTCTACTGACACTTCCCATTGCACACAGCTTGGAGGGATGTGTCCCAGGAGCTGCCTGAGTTGCATCCTGCAGTGTTGGTAAGCCCCAGCCTGCTTGGATGTGCAGTGCTGAGGGTGAATTGTGAAGGATGGGGTCCGCAGCCCCAGACGGTCAGGGCACGTTGGAGACTGGCTTTCATGAGTTTCCCCAGCGTTTTCTGGCCCATGGTGGTGGACCTAAGGCACATGTGGGTCTGCAGGCAGGGCTTGGGATGGTGCTGGCCATGGGCAGGATTTGCCCATCGCTGTTGGAGCTCCCCTTTTGCAGCTGGAGATGACCCCAACTTCTGCCTGCACAGGAGGTGCTGGCAGCTGGGCAGCAAGACCTGACCCCCAAAACCTCTTGAACCCCTCTGGTCCATTGGACATACTGGGAGCATTTCCCACAGGCACCAGGGGAGACTGTGCTTGCTGTGGTGAGTGCAGCTGTGCTCCCCAAGATTGTGGAGCTGGGAGGAGACACCCAGACTCCCCAAGGGCTGTAGGGTGCCCCACTGTGCCTTCCCAAAATGGAGCTGGTCTTCCCCCTGCCAAGCGGCTTTCCTCCCCTTTCTCCTCTTCCTTCTTCCCTCCTGACGGCAATGCCAAACAAAACGCGGGGCTGACCAAAAATAACCACCACTGGCAGATGCAGACAATGGATAAACCCCAGAGAGGGTGAGGGCGACCTGAATCCTCCCAGAGGAAGATGGGATTATTCACCATCCTCTTGGACATCTCTCAGTCATGGCCATTCACGGGCCCTGGCGGTTTCCCAGTGTTCAAAGTGATTCCTTAAAGCAGTTGCCTTCAGGAATGGGTGTTTGTGGAGGGCTGGGGGGAGGGATTGCATCCCTCAATCCACCAGCACAGAAGCAGCAGGGACTCAGCCCTCTGGGGTGTTTCTGGTATGAGCAGCAGGGATGCCTCTTGCGTGCCAATGTCTTCTTCAGCCCAGAGAGTGGGCTGGGTGCTCACTGCCCCCTTGCTTGCTCAGCTCCTCCCTGATGTCCTGTTAGTCCATGGGGCAGAGGCACTGAGGTGGTAGCCATGTTTGAAGTAGGGGGTCTCATTACGAAGGACCAGGTAGTCCCCACCATACATTAATGACTAAACTCCTGCATTGAGCTGGACCTGGTGCCTGCTGCTGGCGCATTTATTGGTCACCGCTGGTGATGGTGACCATGGTGTACCAGCCCTTCTCACCGCTGGCTTTCTTGGGATCTGGAGCAGCACCTCAGTTTGCGCCCTGCCTGGTGGGATGTGGGGGGATGAGGACTGGAGAGGGCTGGGAACACAACAGGACCTCTCCAGGCTGGGGTTGCTCTTGCATGTGGCACTGATGTATCTGAGTGTCATTGGAAGTGGCACTAATGGATTTGGGCATCATTAGAGGTGGCACTAGTGGACCTAGGACACATTGGAAGTGGCACTTGGAGGTGGCAGTGATGGGTTTGGAGCTCTTTGCCATTAAATATTCCCATGTGGCTGTGCCTACAACTTCTTTTCTTATTTGTAATGAACTTCCTGGAGCTCTGTGCCTGCTGATTGGTCTTTCCTTGCCCTTGTTATCAGTCAGACCCTGAGTAATGTATACTATAATCACCCCATCTGTTAACAGGAGTGATTCACACATCTCATCTTGGCCTCTACGGACTGTGTGTGGGTCTCCTGGGGGTGAAGCATTGCCTGGGCCCCCCACAGTCCCTCATGGTGGCTCCTGGAGCTCCTACTGGGACACCCATTGTTGCTGTCATCTGCTATGCCTGCCCCTTGCCTACCAGGCCCCAGCACCCTTGGTTGGTTGAACATGGTCTCCTGCACATCATCACCTTGAAATCCCCTCAGCGCATCTGTTGGTGGAAAGGACACAGGGGACTAACTGGACCGAGGAGCTGGGTCCCTGCAGGAGATCTGGGGGTGTTCTGATGGGCTGGGAGTGATGCTGCATCTCCAAGGGGGTGGCGTGAGGTGAGGAGATGCCAAGCTGGGGGAGCGGGTGAGCGGCAGAGAGCCTTGCCACCGTGCGGGAGTGTCAGATGCTGCTTGGCTGCGAGCTGGGCTCGGGCGAGCGCAGATCTGTTCAATCCCATTTGGAATGGGGGGGGAGAAGCACGGCGGGGGGGCCCTTCCCGAGGCTCAATCTGGTAGGTTTTCATTACAGTCGTGTTAGGATTTGGGCAGCGAATTGGTGCAGCTCCGGCATGGGGGGGATGGATGAGCGCTGCGGAGGAGATGTTGCCAAGCTTCCCTCATCCCACTGGATTGGGGAAGGGGATGCGGTGCAGGTGGGAGCAGCGCGGCCGTCACCCGTCTCTCTGGGCAGCAGCTGGGTGAGGGAGGAGGGGAGGAGGTGCCTGGTGTCCGCAGGGCACCCGCAGCCCTGCAACGCTCGGGTGGACGCTTCAAATCGCGTTATCTCCATAACCGCCCGGCTCTGGCCGCTCCGAGTGGCAGCCGAGATAAGTGGATTTCCAGGGAGCGCCTGGTCGTCTGACATTTAAGACTCCTTAATCCATAACCACTACCCCGCGGAGGCAGGACGCAGCCCGTGTTTTCCAGCTGGGAAGCATGAAGTGGCCCTGGGCACAGTGGGGTGCATGCAGGATGCTGTGGGGTGAGGTCCAAGGATGTACCTGGAGGTGATGGTGTCCATGAGGATATCCTTGTCCTCTCTGCAGTGGAAGTCCAGGGCATTGATGGGTGCGTTTACCTGAGCTGGGTGTCCAGTGGTGGGTTGGGAAGCCTGCAGCAGCCATGGGGTTACGTGGGGAAAGGCACAACTGACAGAGATAAAACATGCCTTTGCTGGAGCCCTGGTGTAGGGATCTGACCTGGGCATCTGCAGGATGGCAGCGTGGCCTCACCACATCCCTAAGGATGTGCCTGGCAGGACATGTCTCTGGCCCATGCTGGCCAGGCTGCGCATGTGTCTGGAGCTGTTGTGGGGAGGCACCACCAGAGCAGAGTGGCTGCCTGCAAGGATGAGACGGGTGAAAGCCACTCTGTGTGCCATGATGAGCCGCCATCTGCTTCCAGGGCTAACTCCAGATGCTGGATTTAATCTTCCATAGCCTTTTTAATTCAGGAGTTGGCTTCTTAACGTCCCTCAGTGCCACCTCGGTAGCAGAGATGAGCGGAGCGGCTGCCATAAACGGACCTTCCAAGGATGTTGGGAGCATGGGAGATGAACTGTCTCCATGTGAGCTGCCCATCTGGTGACCCATCACAGACCTCTCATAGCTCTGGCTCTTTAACTTGCAAACGCCCAGGGTGAGGCTTCAGCATTTACAACACTGCTCAAAACTCCCCCAGGCCTGGGAGTCCTCTCTTGATGTCTGGAGAAAATGCAGTGGTCCACTCAGAGTCGATCTTCTGGCTGGACCAGTTCTGGGGAAGATGAATCTGGAGAGCAGAGCTTGGGGGCTTTTGAGGCTGACAGAGGTGATGGCTTGCAAACAACATCCTTGTCTTTGCCTCAGGGTGCCTGTGCCTGGTTGTCAAGCACCATGTTCTCACAGAATGGGTGTCCTGAAAGATATTCAACCTTGGGAGATGGAAGCTTGATTTTGCTCTTGGTTCACCTTGTTTCCCCACGCTGGGGGAAGCAGCAGTGCAGAGGTGAGGGTGCCATGGGTGTCTGCCTGCCAGCATTCCCCATGGCTGCCTCCCACCTGGCTGAGTCCCTGGCAGCTCAAAGACTTCCTTGTGCTTCATTGTGTGGTTGGAAAGAGCCCTCTGGTCTGGTACCTGCTGCCTGGCTGGTGGAGGAGGCTGTGGTGAGGCATCTTCCATTTGATCCTGTGTCACTGTGGAGGGAGCAGCAGGTTTGCCTGTACTGTGAAAACCAGGTACCTGGGTGCTGAAGTGGGTGTTGTGGTGCTGCGGCTGGAGCTGCTCTGAACCTTGCTCTGGTGCTGCCTGCTCTCCTGAGCCTCTGAGCTGGGTTTCATCTGGACCTTCTGACCCATGATGGTGCTAAGGGTGGTGGTCCTCTTCTACCTGCTGACTTTTCCCATCCCAGCGTGTGCTTCAGACACCAGGATGCTCATGGTGTCTTGGAACATCACATGCATCTCTCCCACCACTCATGGCCCTGCAATCCCAGCCTTCCTGAGCTCCTGTCCTTGGTGGTTGAGGTCTATGGTCATGAGGAGCACAGGGCCTACCTCTGACCCCCCTCTTGTACCTCCATCCACAGCCTCCCTCACCCTATACCCCTCCTGGGTTGCCTTGGAGAGGGGCAAGTGCCCTCCTTAGGTCTGCCTGTGCCTATCTGTCCGTGTGTCCATCAGCAGGGCTCCACTGGGGGGGTCCGCGCCAGGCAGGCAGCCGTGTGGCGAGGGGGAGGAAGTGGGGACAAAAACCCGGCAGAGGGGACAATGACTGCCTTTCTGGAGGCTGAAAAGATGCCGGGGTCCCTTCCGTCCTCATCCTCTGTCTGCTCCGGGTGGACAAAGCCACGTCCCCCCGCGCCCACCCAGCGCCCAGGGATTAGGAGAAAGCCGAATCT
This sequence comes from Forpus xanthops, assembly GCA_032466535.1. Lineage (NCBI taxonomy): Eukaryota > Metazoa > Chordata > Aves > Psittaciformes > Psittacidae > Forpus > Forpus xanthops. The sequence continues at coordinate 20,970 of JASSUY010037361.1, forward strand.
GTGTGTTCTGCCTTTGTCTCCGGAGCCCCGAGCAGCTCGGCGTCAGCTCTGCCGGTTCCTTCTCCACGGCTGACCGCCCGGCGGCTCTTCCAGCAGCCTGGCTTACCTAAAATTAAAGGAAAGCAGAAGTTCTTTCTTGGAGGCGAGACTTTCCACAGCAGCGGGAGCCGATGGCTTTCCAGCGATGCAGGGAAATAACAGAGGGAAGTGGGCTGGGAACTGCAGCTTGGTGGTTTTTGTATGAGAGGCAAAGCTCCTGTCCTGCTCCCCTCTGACAGGGAATGGTGTCTGCAGTCAGGGGGACTCTCAGTCCAGCATTCCTGGTGCTGGACCACCAGAGATCCTTTTGCAACCTGTATTATTTTGTATTCTGGAGTTTTTAGGACTATTCCAGCATCATCCCAAGGGATGTGTGCAGGATGTGGGCAGCTCTGGGGTAGATGGAGCAGGGATGTGGGGTTCTGCTGGGCTAAGCTCCAGGGGAAGCCTATGAGGGGAGGAAAACTCCTTTTGTCCACTCAGACCATGGGAAGGGGCTGTTGCCGAGCACCCCAGGGTGTCAGCTTTTTTGGGGTTCACTATGGAAATTGTTCTTGGTGGGAGCAGGGATTGTGAAGCAGGAACACCCAAGTGATGGTGTTTTCTGGGATTTGTAGTTCACTGGTCAGTTGAACCCCTTGGATAACCTGTGCCTGGCGGGGGGATTGCAGGGGGGGAGAGCAGGGTCCTGTGAAGGGATGGAGAGCTGGGAACCCCTGGGTGTGCACTGGGGCCTCCCGACCTTGGTGGTGTCCCCTTGAACCCTGGCATCCCTCCAGGCTGCTTAAGCTGCCCCGCGCAAAGACCCGGGCGAGGGAGCCCATCACGTGCCTCTTAATGCTGTGGCCGGGACTAAGCACCTTCTGACAGGGACCCAGATGATGCTGCCCGGAGCCTTCCCCAGGGGATGGGGGCCGGAAAAGGGGCAGAAATGGGGCAGGGCAGGGGGGGCCCTCACCGTATTTGCTCGGGTCAATCATAAAGAAGGGATTAAGATCATTAATTCCTCCCCCCCGCTGCAATTAGCAACCTGGCTGGGCAGAGGCTGGCGAGGAGTTGCTGAGATGTCTGCAGGGCTGGGTTGGGGGCACACCACCACCAGGCACCACGCAGCAAGCAGATCCTGGGGTCCTTGGAGGGGACATAGCATGGGGACAGACACATCCCACTTGGGCAGGATAATGGCCCTGTGGGCATGGAGGGCAGCGCTGAGCGGTTGCTGATGGTGGGAGCTGCTGAAGGCAGTGTGGTGGTGGGGACAATGGTGGGATTGCATGGCAGCACTGCCCAGTACCGCTCATCAGCATCCTCCTGTCCCACTGGGGATGGGAGGGGACATGGCAGTGTTCCCCTTGTCCCTGTGGGTGCTGGGGAGCTGCATGGGGCAGGCAGCAGCAGTGGGTGCTCAGGGGGATCATGCCCCATGCTCTGCTGCCCTCAGGCCTGGTTGGAGGAGGCTGTGATTGGTGGGGCTCAGAGCTGGGGTACCAGTTGATGTGTCAGGGTGGGAGCAGCAGGGAAGGGCTGGCTGATATTCCAGAGCAGAGGAGGATGGGAACTGATGGAGATGGCCACCACAGTGTGCCTCCAGCCAGTGTTCTCCCCGGTTCCCTCTCTGCTTTGACACCCAGACCCGCGGTCCTGTGGGCACCGCCTGGGCTTGTTCCTAGAGCAATGTGTGCTCCTGGAGACCCCCATCTAAGGCCACAGCAGCACCACAGCTTGGTGGTTACAACGGCCTGGTGAACCCCAGCCTGACCAGACGCTGGGCCATACCGCGGGGCGGAAGAGGTGCTGGGATGCAGGAAAAGCAAGCACGAGATAACGGTGACGGGCGGCTTTATCTCACATCCTCCCGTCCGGTGCTTTTCCTGCCGTGCTCCCCGCTCCAGCCCCAGTGCCTGTTGCTCTCAGTGTTAAGGTGTGACCTGTCTAGGGAAGGGTCTCCCACCTCCCTGGCAGCACCCATTGATGGTGCACCCCAGCCTTGCCAGCACCCAGCATCCCTATGGGGTGTGATGCTCAGGGAAGGGCAGCCTGTTCCTCCTGCCACGTGGCCTGGCAAGCTCTAGGCTGGAACCCAAGCCCTGCATCGATCCACGCTGCATCTTAAATCCTGCAGCAGCTGAAGCAAGCGGTTTTGACTGTGAGGACGGGGGGGGGGGTGGTTCTCTGCAGGCGAGCTGGCTCTGGCACCGGGCTGAGACTGGCTGTCTTCTTCTGTCAGCACCGGGGCTGTTGACATGGGGACCTTATCCCATCAGCGTTCTAACAGTGATGCTCCCAAGCCGTGTCTGTGTGGAACTGTTAGGATTACTCTGCTGTAGTGGGGTTGCTGGGGATGTGGCTTGGCTATGACTGAGGGGGACGTGAAGGGTGATGGATGAGCAGCATGCAGGGATTGGGGGGATGCCTCTTGCTCTGCAGCATCACCCCTGGGGCAGGAGCAAGGCTGCTGGACACACATGGTCCCATCACTAGAGAGCCGGCTGCCAGGATAGCCTGGATGGAGGGATGGGGTAGGCAAGGGGCCTCCTCCCCGAGCTGCCCTCCCCCAGCTGCTGCCGTGGTGGGGATGAGGGTTCCTGCTCTGCTAAGCCCTGCAGCTTTCCTCCTCTAAAGCCTGATTACTCCGGCGGTGCCTGTGCGTGCGTGCAGGCGTGCTCGGGAGGGGAGGAGGACGGGCAGGAATTTCACAACAAGTGTTTGCAGCCACACTGGGCCCAACTGCCCCAGAGCCGCCCCAGGGACGGCACTAAGGTGGGGTCTCACCAACACCACCGAGCCCTGGTATCCACCAGAGCAGCCTGTGGTTGAGTGAGCAGGCAAGGAGGTTGAGCTGGGGCATGGCAGGAGGTCAGTGATGGGGTTTGGAGTTGGTTGCCGTGACTCCCTGTGGAGTTTGGAGGTGGACACCATGGCTGCCTATGGGGTTTGGAGGTGAATGCTATAGGGGCTTGGAGATGGATGCTGCAGCTCCCCATGTCACTTGGAGGTGGACGATGCTGCTCTTGGTGGGGCTTTGAATTGATGCTGTGGCTCCCTGTGGGGTCTGAAGGTGGATGCTGCAGCTGCTCATGGGGCTTGGAAGCTTCCTGTTGGGTTTGGAGGGGGACACTGCAACTCCCCATGACACCTGGAGGTGAATGCTGCAGCTCCCTCTGTATTTTCCTTCCTCTGCTCAGTGCTGGTGTGCAGCGCTGGCCTGGAGACAAGTGTTCAGGAGAAGGAGGAGGCAGAGGAGGAGGGTAAGGGGTACAGCCTGGCCCGAGCTGGGTGATGTGGGAGCTGGGATGCAGCCCTGCAACCTGCTGCATCCGTGGCACCTGGCATGTGAGGACACTGGTGGCTGCAGGCAGGAGACCAGTTGCCCCTTGCATGAGCTCTGCCTGGTGGCTCGGGGGCATCCACCATCTGGTATGGGGCTCTCTGGAGCAGAGCAGGAGACCAGCCCAGTGACTACTGTGGGGCTGCAGTCCCTGCAGGAGGAAAGCCGGGGACAGAGAGCCTTTAAGCACCAGCGTGCCATTGCTACCAGGCCAGGACTTCCCCTGTGACCCCCCACTTCTGGCTGCATGGCGGCCCTTTCACAGCACAGCCCAATGGTTCTCCACCGAGGTCCGTTCCCTGGAGTTCCTTTGTTCCCAGCGCTGAGACTTCCATGGCAGGGGGAGGAAGAGCTGCTTTGAAAAGCCTGTTGGCTCTTGCCAGCACTAACTCTCTTTTCTTTTCTCCTTCCAGAGCCACGTGTTGTGCTCCAGAGCTGCAGAGTATGTCTTTGCTCTGAGGTCGGACTGTAGCCTTCTGCAGCGGCGCCGGAGGAGACGCCCCATTGATGAGTGTTCCCATCTGAGCTTTCCCCAGTGGCCGGTGGGCTGGTGCTACCACCAAGGCTTTCGGGATCATTGGCTTTGGGGGTGGGTTTTGGGGTTTTGTTTCATTCGGGGGTTGTTTTGTTTGGGGGGGGTTTGGTTTTGCTGTTGTGCTCCGGGCACCATGTCAAATTCGGGCTCCCATCAAGACACTGGGAACAAGGCAGAGACGGAAAAAAACACCCAAGATGACTCTCAACCCCCCGTCAACTCCGAGAGGAGGAACAAAAGTGGAATAATAAGTGAACCTTTGAACAAAAGTCTTAAGAAGTCCCGTCCACTCTCCCACTATTCCACCTTTGGTAGCAGCAGCTCGATAAGTGAACATTCAGAGAAAGGCAACCCCTTAGCTAATGGCAACGAAGCGACTGTGGATAAAAGTCATTCTACCTCAAAGCACAAAAACATCTCTAGTATGCTGAGCAAACTCGACCGGGTGTCGGAGCTCTCCTCAGAAGGACAGACCGCCCTACAACAGTTTGCTCAGTCGACAGAAATGCTCAAAAGAGTGGTACAGGAGCATCTTCCTCTAGCAAGCGACCACGGGACTGGGATCTCTGACATGGAGGCAGTCTCAGCTGCAGAGACAATGAACGGCCCCTCCGATTTTCCTTACCTGGGGGCTTTTCCCATCAACCCAGGCCTTTTCATCATGACCCCTGCCGGCGTGTTTCTGGCAGAGAGCGCGCTCCATATGGCTGGCTTGGCAGAGTATCCCATGCAGAATGAGTTGGCATCTGCCATCAATTCGGGGAAAAAGAAACGGAAAAGATGCGGCATGTGCCCGCCCTGCCGAAGACGGATAAACTGCGAGCAGTGCAGCAGTTGTAGGAATCGCAAAACTGGCCACCAGATTTGCAAATTCCGAAAGTGTGAAGAACTCAAAAAGAAGCCTTCTGCAGCACTGGAGGTAACCGGCCCCTCTCAGGCACCCTAACCCCTCCTCAGGCTGCGCTCCTGGGTTCGGATCTGGCCCTAGATAATAAAGCGCCTGGTACTTCTTACTTTTTTATTTCCCCCCCTCCCTTTTCCATTACCAGTTCTCCTCACACTGTGAGATGTGTGCACTGCCCAGTGCCCCCAGCCCTGCCCTCTCTCATGTACTGGGGCTGGTTGGCTTGAGAGGAGGGCTGGGGTTCTCTATGGGATGTGCTGGGTTTCACTCTCCCTGTTGCAGGCATGAGCAGAAGGTGACTTTTTTGGGGTAATGGGTGATGATAGTGAAGCCCTTGGCAGTGGTGCAGCCCCTGAGCTCACTGTCAGCTCTGAGCAGCAGCATGGCAGTCCCTGGTTTTGGGTGGTAGAAGCTGGGTAGCATCTCCCGTGCTGTGACCATGCCGGGTCTCTGGCATCCGTCCCTAAGGCAGTCAAGATGAGTCCATAAGGCACCATCTGGATTTCCCACTGGTAGCTGAGCTGTGGGCTTGCTTCTGCATCTGACGGAGCTGGGAGCATCCGTACTAAGCACAGAGGTGCTGGGATCCCTGGTGTGAGGCTTTGGGGTGGTACCTGGGCTGTCACCACCCACCGTGTTCCACACATGGGTGCTGCTGTTGGTTTCAGAGAATAGCCATTGGGTTGGATGCCAGCCGCTGTTGGGTTTGAGGTACCACATTCCCAGATCTACCACAGAGATGCCATATTCATGTGGAAGCACAGGAAAAGTCCAGTGACCTGGGTTAAAGCTCAGCTGGGGCTGTGGCAGGGGTGATGGCTGGTGCATGGGCATGCTGCTGTGGCAGAGCCTGCTCTTGCTGCACACTTATGGGTGCTCTGGGCCAGCACTTGTCTGCCAGGTCCCCCATGTGTTGTGCTGAAGCTGGGTTTGGCTTTTCTGGGATGTGATCCCACTGTGTCCTGCTGGTCAAAGTCAAGAAGTCACCCAGACTGATCTCACACCCTGGCATGAGGGCATTGCCCATTCTCTGCTTGTCCTAAAGAGACAGCCCACCGTTTGCTTAGCCACATTCTATGTTTTTCAATTAGCATCAGCTCTGAATGAATAGTGAAGGGGGGAAAAAATCCTTGTCTGGGTGGTGGGGATGAGGAGAGGGGGACCGTGTCTTTCAAAAACCGCTGTATTGCTAAATTATATTCTTGTTCTAATTTGCTGAGTCAGTGGTCTGGAAAAAGGGAGAAAGGCAAAAAAAATAGTTCATCTCTTCCAAAGAGTCCTAAAGCGGGTCAATAGACTCAGAGCTGCAGCAGCTGGAGGAGTCGCTCCCTGCTCCTGGCCCTGAGCTGGATCTGGGGATGATAAATAGCACTGGGAGCCCATGGAATGGTCACCTCCATTATGGGTTTCCCCATCCCTCAGCTGGCTGAGCCACTGATACAGGGCTGTTCATGGGACAGAGTTGGTTACCACCAAAGATGGGTCCTAGGCATGACCATGGATGTGCTGAGGATGAAAAAAGATGTTGTTCTGGTGGGGATGGATGCCTGGGCAGATGTGGGTTGCTCCAGGGCATCACCATCCCCATTTCAGAGCACATCCTTCCTTCTCTTATAATGTCCACTTGTGCCCTGTATTGACCTCGATGGGATTGAACAAGATAGATAATGTGTGTATGTGGCTGGGACAGGGACACTTAGACCCCAGCTGATGTCCTAAGGTCACCTGGGTCAATGAGTGTGTTGTTAAACCCCTCCTTATGTCAGCCAGCTTTGTAATGCATTTTGCTGGGCCAACTACTGGCATGTGCTTTGTGATGGGGACCCATCTGGAGGTAGCAGTGGCCAGAACATCATGCTGCTTCGAACTCGGCAGCTCCAAGGTGCCATCACACCATAGTACTTGATATTGAGACAGGAGGGGCCATTCAATGGCTCCTTATATGGGGCTTAAAAATTCCTAGGGCTTTCCTAGGAATCTTGGGATTTCCTAGGTATTCCTAGGATGATACATTTTTAGCATCATCCATGTCTGGGGGAGCAGTGTCATTGCCAAGGAGAAGAGCCTCCAGCGGTGGTTTCAGTCTGCCAGCCTGGTGTGTCCAGAGGAGCATCCTCGGGGAGCCTGGACAGGGGCCGAGCTGTGATTAAACATTGATCTAAAACCAAGCAGTAAAAGCCACATAGAATTAAACCTTTATAGCAGCATAAAAGAAATGGGCTAAATCCCTCTGCCACCATTAGACTTTATCTGCACATCTACAGAGCCCGAATAACTGGTCTCTGTTGGTGCCCCGGTGTGGTGCAGGCTGCCTGAGGCTCTGAGACTGGTGGGGCAGGTTGGATGCTCAGAGCAGGCAGCAGCACGTCCCTGCACCAGCCAGGCATCTCCAGCCGTGGCCAGGTCAACCTGGGCTTGTGTTTAGAGCTGTAAGTCACACGAAGGCCATGAACAGCCAGGATTTGACTCAACAGAGCTGTCCTCCGTATGGACAAGCCTTGGTAAATTGCATTGGTGCCCCAGCTAGTGCTGGTGTGAGGATCACTGCTGCCCCCACTTCAGCCTAGCAGAGACTTTTTACCAAGGCCTTGTGGCAGGACAAGGGGCAATGGTTTTTTGGAGATAAGGAAGAAATGTTGTACAGTGAGTGTGGTGAGACACTGAATAGGTCATTGGAAGGGTTCAAGGTCAGGTTGGATGGGGCTTTTGAAGAACCTGGTCTAATGAAAGATGTCCTGCACATGTGAGAGGAATTGGACTGGATTGGCTGTGAGGATCACTTCCAACCTTCTGTGCTTTCCTCTTGGAAGTTCCAACTGATTCTGTGGTCATGGGGTTGAGGGGTGATCTATGCTAAGCATCCACATTAGAGCTGGCTGTCCATCTTCCTTTATCAATGAATGGGCAAAGGTGTTGAAGATGACCTGTATCAGACATCTCCAGACCTCTTTGGATGATGTATCTGAGTAGGTCACCCCTGCTGGTGAGTCCACCGTGCTCTGCCCTATTTTTGCACCCAGTGCCTTGGGTGGGATCCAGCATGAGTGGCTGTGTCCCCTGCCACAGCCTGTGCATCATTGGCCAGAGGCACTTGTGTCTTCCCCAGATGCCTGGTTACATATTGCAGAGGCTTTTGGAGAAATGATGTTGCCCCCAGCTCAGTTGGCCCAGAGAACCAAGTGTGGGCCAGAAGCAGGATCATGATCCATCCTACTGGGCACCACCAGATTTTGCCCATTCTCACCCTTCGCAATCTTCCTCTTGCACAAACTCTATGTGTGGGTCATGATGCCTCGGGAAGTGAGCACGTTGGAGTCCTTTCCTCAGGGGTTGGGGGAGGTACTGCCCTGGTTCCTCATTGAGGCTTGGTGGGTATCTTGATCCAAGAGAAATACCTGATGAGAGCTCTCTGGCTTGTTTCCCATTGGTGTCCATTGCTTGTCTGGAGATGCAGGAGCCGAAGGGCCCTCTGAGGCATATCCTGTATGAGATAGTATGGCCCTGTCTGCTGGCTAGCATTGTGTGGTCTTGCTTGGGGGCTGCTGGCATTGAGAGGCATTGTGATCCTTGCATGCTCCACCCATGGTCTCATGGAAGATGCACAGGTTTCCCTCCCTACCCACCTGGGAAACGTCCTAGGTTCTTCCAGAGGACCGCAGAGCCATTGAGGCTGTTGCCCCACACCACCTTTCCTGAAGGGCTATTCAAAGAGGTTCATCTGCTGTTGGGCACTTTGTTGGGTGTGGGATTGAGCATGGTGAGACTCATCCCTCTTCCCCATGAGATGCTGAGGGGTCCTGTTGTTGGTCAGGGCTGCTCTGCTGGGGACGAGATTGTTCACTGTGGCAGAGGGATGATGTCCCTTGTGTCCTTGCTCCTGGGTCTTGTGTCCATAAGTGTGACCAGCTTACCCCCTGCCTCAGTTTCCTCCCAGATGCCCTCCTATATCCATATATTGGCTGGGCTCCTGTCCACTGGGTGTCTGTCCATTCATGGCAGGGAAGCTGAGGCCTGTGCCAGGCCGTGCCATGTGGCCTGGGAATGTTGGGATGCGTGGCCATATCTGTGGGATGCCGAGCCCAGGCTGTGTCCATCCTGAAGCCGATGGCTGGGATGGGGATGGAGGGGTGGAGGGAGGTGGTGCCACACGGCTGTGCCGGACCCGACCTAACACCTTGTCCCTTCTTCTTCTATCCCCCCCTCCCTGTTTCTCTTCCTTTCCAGAAGGTGATGCTTCCTACAGGAGCCGCGTTCAGATGGTTCCAGTAGGAACGGGAATCCCAAAGCTCTGTCATCCAAGTGCAATGTCACTGCTTGCTTGTGTTGTCTCAGGCAAGGGATTTTTGGCTGAAATGAATGGATGCACCTGTGTCTCTTTAGAACCAAAAATATTTTCTCGCAAATCTCATTCCTGTTTTTATAATTTTATTTTCCTTTTTTTTCCTCTTTTCTCTTTTTTCTCTTTTTTTTTTTTTTGACATTTGTTTTAACATCTCTGAGTCCGAGTCAGACATTTAACTGCTTTTCAAATAAAAAAATAAAGAAAAGGAAAAAAAAATAATAATATACAACCACAATGGATCTGTAAAGTACCAAGACTTAATAGACAGAGTATGGACAATCAGTTTCTTTCTGTGTTTTTGGTGTTGCTGTTGTTTATGTGTGAAAGATGCAGTACTTGTGTAGGGAATGTAAATTTACAGTAACCTTTGAAAACCTAGTTACTAATAAGCACTACTGTAATTTAGCACAGTTGTTTAATTGCACCCTCATTTATACTTTTTCTTTGATTCTTTCCCATCATACAATAGAGTGGGTAGTTTCTAGAATGCCTCAACTTCATGTTTATAAATGAGAATATGTTTAAAGCGATGTAGTATCCCCTTTTCCTAGCCATTCACCGATGGAAGTTTAACCCGGTATCAAAGGTGGAAGGAAACAATTGCTACACAACTGGGGGTGGTCGAGACAGGAAAAAACAAAAAGGATTAAAAAGAAAGGCAAAAAAAAGGTCATTGTTAGTTTATTACTCTAGAGCGAGGAACACTGCGGCCAGAACCCTCCTAATGCAATGGTTTGCTCCTAGAAGTAATTTCTGTCAACTTACTGAAGTTCAAAATCAAACTCCAATCCCGATTGCAGGACCTGTGCTGAAGCAGTTATGACAAGTGACATTTCTCTTCTGTTCCCATCCCCGTCTCTCCAGCTCTCTCTCCATCATCCAATTGAAATGCTGTTTGTAATGTTTTAGCGATCCAGGCTGGTTTTGTGAATAAAATGAATGCATGTTTTGTGTCATGATTTCCAGCTCTGTTATTTCTCTCCTACCCCTCTCTCCAGCCATCCAGGTCCCCCCTATGGTGGTTGGTTCCCTCCTGACTTTGCCTGCCCATGTGCCCTGGTGGGATGGTGATGGTCTGATGAGCCGAGCTGGAGTCACCCCACTGCTAAATCCACACGGTTAATCCCAGAAGTGGATGGGCTAAGCCAGTCCCAGCTCATCCCAGGGATATTTCCTGGTTTGACCTCCCTGGAGTTCTACTGGGTAGCGCAAAGCCATGGTTTTGGTAACACAATATCATTGACATGCCATGGAGAACCGCAGTGAGGCTCCTTTGGTTGGGACAAGTCCAAATCAAGCTCCCAAAGGTGAGCAAGCTCAGGAGGCTGAGCTTTGATGCTGTTCATGGATGGCTTTCCAGGCTTGGTCTGAGGGAGCCGGCAGGGATGGACAGGATGGAGCCGACAAGGATGGAGAGGATGTTGTATGGCTTCAGTGAGGTCACTGCTGGTGCTTGAGGTGCTGTACTCAGCATTGCGGGTGGACTGTGCCGCCTTGCAGCCCTCAGAAGAGTCTCCTGTCCATGCAGGGAGGGACACCCCATCCTAGGGGAAGACAGACCTGCCTGGACCTGATGGTGCCAGGAGGAGGTAGCGAGAGCCTTTGTCTGAGGCTCCAGCTAGCCTTTGGGCCAGCATCTGTTGACCAGATGTGCCCCTGGCGTGGGGGGGGTGACGGTGGTGCCTGTGCTCTGTCCCACTGACCCACCAGGACCGAGCAGAAAGTCCTTAGGGGGAAATCTGCCCCAAATGCCCTCTCCAGCATTGACACCCCAGCAGCTCCCGGGGGTTTGGAGTCCAGCACTAAGGTCACACTGTCAGGGTGCCTGCAGGGATGGCTGATGGTGATGGTGATGGAACTGGGCCAGCACAGCAGGGGACAGAGCTCAAGGCCTGCAGGGGCAGAGGGACCCCAGCAGTGCTCTGGTGCATGGCATTGCCTGGCTCATGCACCAACCAGGGCTGCACCGGCAAGCGACTGCAGGGAGCTGGTTCCCAGTTGTGGCTGCTCGGGCAACAGCCGAAATCACTTAGCAAGAATGTGGCAGGGGGTGCTATGGGAAAAGGGAATCTGGCTGTTGTTTTATGACTGTAGCTAATGATGGGACTGTGTGAATGTACAGTGCTGGCACCTGGGGGGAGCCAGCCCTTACTCCATGCTGGGAGAGCATCCTGGGTAGCGGCACGCAGACCCACTCCAATGGGAATTCCATCCTCAACACACTGCAGAGATGCATGGGGGTACATGGTTGCTTCACATCCCCAGCAGAGCCAGGGCTGGGGACTGCTGGCATTGTCTGCAAGGGTGTTTCTCCCAACCTGGCCATGTCTCCTACAACATGGCTGCATGGGTCTGCCATTGACACAGACTGGTGCTTGGTGAAGTGCCAACGAGGCAATTGCAGACATGGCAAACCCTTCTTTGCCATGCTCCTCCTCTGCCGCATGCTGCCCACAGGGACAGCAGTGTTCCCAGCTCCGCTTTCTCACTGGGAAGCCACAAGGCACAGGGAGTATGTCCCACATCACCCCCATGGGCATCACAACATGAAAAGACTTGCAGAGCATCTCTGGGCATTAACAGGCACCAGTGGGATCAGCAGGGGCTTTTGCAGGAGGGAAAACAGGTTTGGGAGAAAGGAAGGAGGCAGAGAAGGTGGCATCAAATGCTGCCTGTGAGGGTGCTGAGGCGCTGGCAGAGGGTGCCCAGAGAAGCTGTGGCTGCCCCATCCCTGTCAGTGTTCAAGGGCAGGTTGGACACAGGGGCTTGGAGCAACCTGCTCTAGCAGAAGGTGTCCCTGCCTGTGGCAGGGATTGGGACTGGATGAGCTGTAAGGTCCCTTCCAAGATGAACCATTCTGTGATTGTATGATAACGAGCTTAGCGTGGAACTGAGGGAGAACCTACCACAAGGGCTGGCCTGGGGTCACTCTTAATTAACATCCTCATTAAACAGAGTTAGCAGAAGGGCAGCTAAACCTGCCTCTGGCCCAAGGGCATGTGGTGACAGAGGGCACAGCGTGTTCAAATGGTGGGATGCTGCCAGCAAGGCAGTGTCAGGAGAGGACAGCCCTTGAACTGGGGCTGGTGCAGCGGTGATGCCAGCAGTGCTGAGCATGGTAGAGCTGGCCTGGATTGGTGAGGATGGTGTCCCAGGAGCTGGTGCTAGAGCAACGTCCCATCCTGCATCCCGTACTGTGGTGTGCGGGGCTGAGCTGCGGATGTCCCCTCCCCTCTCCGCAGTGGCACCACTGCTTCCCCTGTGCTGGGTCACAGTGATGTGATGGCGACTGCTGCGTCCCCCAGGCTGCAGTCATCCTGACCCTGGTTTGACTCCCCTCGGTGTGGGGACGGGGCAGGATGCAGGAAGTGCTGAGCAGAACGTGCTTGATTGGAGCAAGATAGCAGGATAGCACCAGTGCTGCCAGCCAGGCCGGACCTCCTGCATGGGGGCTGCTGCAACAGAGGGGTCAGGGTCCTGGTAAAGGGGCTGTGAGATCGTTGTGGTCGGATAGAGCATCTGTGAGCATCGAGGCCTGGTGGCTGCTTGGTGACCCAGTGGTTCAGCCACATGACGAACCATGGCATGGGACGATGCAGATGGAGTGAGACAATGCAAACCTTATGGAGTTCAATGAGGCCAACTGCACATGTGCCAGGGCAATCCCAAGCACAGATACAAGCAGGGTGGAGAATGGATTAGATGAGCCCTGAAGAGAAGAACTTGGGGGGTGGGTGATGAGGAGCTCCCCATGACCCAGCTTCAGCGTGTGTTTGAGCCCAGAACTCCCCCGTGTGCTGGGCTGCACCCTCAGAACATGAGCAGCAGTCAAGGGAGGGGATCCTGCCCCTCTGCTGTGCTCTGGGGAGACCCCCCTGCAGTCCTGACACAGCTCTGGTGCAACAGCACAAGAGGGATGTGGAGCTGCTGGAGCGGGTGCAGAGGAGGCCATGAGGATGATGAGGGGGCTGCATCCAGGACTTCCAGGATTCCTGACCTACCACCTCTGAGATCCCACCATGCCTCAGACATCATATGTGGTTTCTGTAGCTCGGGCTGCACAGAAACTGCCTGAGGTCCTCCTGCTGTGTGGACTGCTGTGCCTCCAGGGCTGGCACCCTGTCTGCAGCTCGGCAGTGCTGCCTCTGCATAGGAAGACCCAGGTCTGGGGTCTCAGATCCCATCTCTGCACCCCACGTAGTGAATGAGTGCTTGGGGTGTGCTGGTTTTGCTTTCATGAAGGGGAACACCTCTTACATCCCTAGCTCCTTCAGCCCCATGAACCCCCTGACCTCCAGCATCCACAGCTGTGGGCATTAAGGACTGTTCAGCCTGACTGAGCCAGGTGTCCCTGATTACTCCTGATGAACACACAGGTGCTCCCACTGCTCTTCAGCCATGTCTGCTGGGCCAACATGATTTCAGTACTGCTTCACGATGCTTTAAGGCCAGAGCAGTCAGGATCTGTGAGAAATAGTTTGGTCAGTGACAGTAGAAGGGGGCTCCTCTGTGCAAGATGCTGTGTTATGGGGTAGGGGGAATGGTGCTGATGGGTGAATGACAGCAGCTGGGCCGAGGTGACAGGAACCAGACCAAGCTGGGGTTCTGCAGCTTGCAACCTGTCTCCCCCTTGGCCAGGCCTTGGCACTGGCAGCCCTGGGGAGGCATTGGGCTGGGGGGTGTGTGTCGTCCTCCCCCCAAAAATGCTACCAGTGGACATAGCGCTTGTGAAGTTGTTCTGATAGTAGATGGGTGGTGGGAACACCAGAGCGGGCTGCCCTGACCTGGCTCCCCCAACCAGTCCTGCAGCCCCCCTTGGACCTCTAATCCAGGGATGAAGAATGTCCATAGGGCAGGAAAGATGCCCTGCCTGCTCCTGCAGGTGAGACTTGGGCTGTCTTTTCCTAAAGCTGGCCTGCCTTGATACCATCTCCCAGGCCTTTGAAACACTGGGGCTGGCTCCTGCTGCGGCTGGCCTGGCTGGACACTCTGCCCAAGCCTGTCCCATTGCACAGCACCATCTCCTTGAGCCCAGGAAAACCTGGAAGTACAGCATTGCAAGCCAGACAAGCCCACACCGAGGAGCTGAGGACCAGGGATTGGTGAGTACATCCCCCCTTGAACTTCACAGTCATTCAGTTCTGCATTTCACCTCCCTTGTTGGCCCTGCACTTTTGAAAGCTCCATCTGTTGTGGGCAATGATGCCTCCAGGAGTGTCATGGCCATAAGCAGCCCCACCTCCAGCAGAGTTCATTTTCCAGCTTTGGGAGCAGAGCAGCCAGGAGATCAATGCCCACAAAACCCTAGCAGGTCCTGGATTGTGCTGAACCCTAGCAGAGAGCAGGAGTGCTTGGTACAGCTCTGCACCTCTCCACTCTGCCCTGTGACCCTCCAGATGCTCCAACTCATCTGGAGCTGGCATCACCACCACTGACACTTCTACCTCACCATCGTGGTCACAGGTCTCCCGCTGACCTAGGCACCATCCTGCTGTGAGATGCTCCCGTGGCAATGCTCTGTGCTCTGCCTGCCTCAGCAAGAGACACACCAGGCTGTTCCTTTTGCTTGGAGCTGAGGGATGAAACCAATCCAGGACAGAGCCCACTTGTGTGTCCCTGCAGTGATGTGTGGGGTGCCCCATCACCTGCTGCTCTGCCTAGCCTAGGGGAGATTGAGCTGGGGAAAGGGGTGAGGGCAGAACAAGCCATGAGAGGATAGGGACTGCACAAGGAAAGAGAAAACACTTGTGCTTTGGGCAGAGGAATGAGAAAAGGGCAGGAGATGGAGGTGGGGAAGGGAAACAGCAGAGATGGGAGTCCCTGGAGAAGATACAATCTGTTGGGTGCAGGGCTTGGTAGAGGTCTCCGTGTCCCCATGTCTCACCTGGTTCCACCATAGGATGGACCATTAGTTACCTAGGGTACCACAGCTAAACCCCATCCTGCTCAACAGACAGCAAGAGGAAGCTGAGCCCTCCATGGTGAGCGATGGGATGTCTTCCCAGGGCTGAGCGGTGCCCAATGGGGAGCTGCCTGCACCCCAAGGAGGGTCTGCAACCCAAACGAGCCCTCCAGCACAGCAGAGCTGCCAGCTCTCAACTCCCACCTCCATTTTCTGATGCTTTCAGACAAAGTGACCGTTTATCCGCTTGGATTTCAAGCTGTGTGCACAGCCCCACACTCAGCCCTTTGGCTGGACACGGGGAGGAGGAGGAATGCAACCAGGCAGGTTTGTGCAAACACAGGCTCTGCATGGTCCCCCTTGGTCTTTAGTCTGGTAAGCAAAATCAGCATCTAATCCAGATCAAACAGGACTTTAGCTCCTGTCAAAGGCCTGATCCCCTATTCTGCCTAGGCTGTGGCATTTAAAGGGACATGGGCAGGTTAAGTATAGATGGAAACAAAGGGTTTGTGAAAATAGTCATAATAACAATAACAGCGAAAGCTGGGAAGGATTAGCAGGAAGACAGACTGTAATGAAACATAACTGCCAAGGAAAACTGTGGTTAATGGAGACATCTCCCTGGAGCATATGAAACCTCAGGTAGTGGAGGAGGAAAGAGATAAGTAAAAACACTCAGAAACCAGCAGAAAGACAGAGCAGGCTGTTCCTGGGTCAGGGCATTCCCCTCTCCCTCTCCCTCTCCCTCTCCCTCTCCCTCTCCCTCTCCCTCTCCCTCTCCCTCTCCCTCTCCCTCTCCCTCT
>JASSUY010037364.1:0-45207 GCA_032466535.1 Forpus xanthops
TTCTCCAGGCTGAACAGCCCCAACTTTCTCAGCCTGTCTTCATAAGGGAGGTGCTCCAGTCCCCTGATCATCCTTGTGGCCCTCCTCTACACTTGTTCCAACAGTTCCATGTTGTTTTTATGTTGAGGACACCAGAACTGCACACAGTACTCCAAGTGAGGTCTCATGAGAGGAGAGTAGAGGGGCAGGATCACCTCCTTTAACTTCCTGGTCACACCTCTTTTTGATTAAGCCCAGGGTACAGTTGGCTTTCTGGGCTGCAAGAGCACACTGAAGCTGGCTCATGTTCATTTTCTCATAAGCCAACACCCCCAAGTCCTTCTCCTCAGAGCTGCTCTGAATCTCATCTTTGCCCAACCTGTAGCTGTGCCCGGGATTGCTCCGACCCAGGTGGAGGACCTTGCACTTGGCATGGTTAAACTTCATCAGGTTGGCATCATCCCACCTCACAAGTGTGTCAAGGTCCCTCTGGATGGCATTCCTTCCCTCCAACGTATCAACCAACCAAACCACAGAGCTTGGTGTCATCAGTAAACTTGCTGAGGGCACACTCAATCCCACTGTCCGCGTCACCGACAAAGATGTTGAACAAGACAGGTAACAACGCTGATCCCTGAGGGACACCACTCGTTACTGGTCTCCAGCTGGACATTGAGCCATTGAGCACAACTCTTTGTGTGCACCATCCAGCCAGTTCTTTATCCACCGAGTGATCCACCTATCAAATTGATGTCTTTCCAACTTAGAGACAACGGTATCATGTGAGACAGTGATGTCCTAATCACTGCATTCCAAAAATGAGTCCTTAAGTTAGACTAGAGTCCTTAAATTAAAGACCACAGAATTGGTTTCAGCAGGTGCTGTGAAGCTGTAGCTTGTTGTAAACTCCATCAGAAATATGATCTGAACCAATGAGGAAAAACACTTTTTCCCTTTTCTTTTAGACTCCTAAATGCAGATATTTTTGAAGCTTGAGGGTTCTAAGTTTGAGAGTTTTTAATTAAAGTCCTCACAACAATATAACTTCTTCACATGCCAATTCTGTGCTAAAAAGTTTTAATTCTGAGGAAAAATGTTCTTTTTTTTTTTTTTTCCAAAAGAAAAAAAAAAGAAAAAAAAAAAAAAAGTGATATTAGCACTGTGTTAAAAGGATGCCACCTACCGGGCATCTCATTATCCTCCGGTAAAAGACCTAAAGAGGTAAACAAGTAGATACCGGAAAAATTAAAGTCTGCTTCTCAGGAAAGCGCCCTAATACTGGGAAGGAAGAAAAAAGAAATCAAAAAAAGAAAACTCATTAACCAACCAACCAACCCAACCAAAAACCCCCAACCCCCAACAGCTCTCTTGCTCTTTAAATTCAAGGTTTCCCAAAAGCTGTGTCTTTTTTACTTTCCTGCCAGCTTTCTTATGCATCCATTATTCTCTCATAGTAGTAGCAGCAGCAATAGCCGTGTTTCATAAGCATTTATTCTTTGTATTTTCCTCTTAACTCTTCCCCCTCTGGTGCCTATGCTCCTGCTGAGAAGGTCATGTCTTAACAATCTGTTCACTGTCTAGGCTTCCTACTGAAACAATTTAAAGATGCAATATATGTGCATGAATGCAGAGACACACAAAAGCGAACATGATGGAATTAATATCATGCTTAGGGGAAAATCAGTGTGATTTAGGCTTTGTTTGGTATATGGCCAAAGAAAAAGAGGTTTCAGCTTTGAGTTTATATTTCCTGGTTTTATAAGATTACCTGAGCCCTGTTACTTAATTGTTCTGCCACTACATTCTGCTTCAGTAACTGGGTGTCTTTTTTATTTAAAATACTGCTTTTTAGTAGAAAACTGTCAAGTACATAGGGAACTACATGTGTTACATCTAACGTATTTTGCAATTGTGGAGTGAAAAATATCAGAAAATAAAAGAATTAGTATGAGTGGATAAAGTCCCCAAGATTAAGCACAAACCTTCAGAAAAGCACGTAGCTCTTGTGCAGTTTGTTAGTCAGAGGACTAACAAAGCAGATGGATACATTTTCATTTACCATTGGGACCAATTATACTATTCCAGCAGTCAAAAGACTTTTAGAAACAAACCTGGATTATATTTATAGATTTATATAAATTCTTTATCACTAATGGACAAAAAACAAACAAAACAAAACAAAGGGACTTTATAAGCAGACTGCAGTTCTTTGCATTAAAGCCTATTCTCATTTTCCCTGCAATCACTCTTCACTACATTGAAAATACAATGACAATTTCATATGAATCAATGGTTTTCAAGAAAAAAAAAATTGTTTATGTTTATGTTTATATAAACATGTTCATGTTTATTTATTTGTTAAAACCTACTAAGGGCATCCTCCTTTTTGTAACTGGAAAAAGTACTTGGTACAGTAACTGATGTGGCAACAGTGCAGAAATGCTTTTTATCCATCAGTTTCTTCCACTGACCCATACCGGAATGAGCCTACACACACTCCTTGGGAACTGTTATTTTTTACCATTCCATTGTATTATTGCAGCACAGTAACTCCTATTCAACCAACACCGGGTGCCAGTGAGTCAAATCCAGTCTTTAAACCCATGTTCACAGACTTTTCATGCCTGTGACTCTCATTAAGAACACTTATGTTACAAAAAACTCAGAGCATGCCTGCACAGTGAGGGACAAGTCATCACATTTGTGCCAGGCTTGAGAGTGGGCACATATATGCCTGTCTGAGGGTGGCACTGAGGCAGCCTGAGGCAGCAAGCAGTGAGCAAAGATGCATGCAGTCACTTGGTGTTCAGTGATGCATCTGCCTGACAACACACTTCTGGCCCCCACCGGTACCAAGCTGACATGGCCCAGAGAAGCATCACTGCAGCAGGCACATCCTTGTCCCACGTCTGCTTTGAGGGCTGCTGGTGTCTAACTTCCCTGGATTACAGGGAACACACACAGCCTCAGTGCTGGGAGCATCCGAGATCTCCTCATCAGATATGGAAGAGAGAAATTTTGTGTAATGTATTTTCAGGGTATTTTTGCATTCTACTTCAAGGCATAAAAGGACAGATGTTCTGATTCCAGTCTGCATAACCACTGGTTAAAGGTTTGAACTCAGGCTAGTGATTTTAAGTTGCTATGACTTGTTTATGGAAATGCCCATTATACACTGTTTCCCAATCCCTGAAATAAAGGAGTTCTTCCCAAGAAAGACAGAAATTATCAGAAGAAAAATGCAGAAGAGTTTTGTATTATTAACCAACCAGATTCGCTCTAAGCAAGATGGCAAAACAAGATCTATAAGCACATAGGATATGTACCTTGTTCCAGAGAGAGAGAGGAATTTGCATCATGCACACAGATAGTTTCAAATGTGCCTCTCATAGCTACAGAAACCCCTAATTCTACCTACATGTGGTAGATATTCTTTTTCCTCCCCTTGGGAAAAGTCACATGGCACACATTAGCTTGCACAGTACTTTGAGAAGTACCACATTCCTCCTGCCTGTGTGGCAGTGCTTCTTGCTATGTTTGCCTAAAGAGTGAAGTTCATTTAGGATGAGAATACTGTAGAAAATAGTTTGAGAAATACTGGTTTAATAAAATTAGAAGAAAAACCTAAATGACCAATTTTTAAGAACACCAAAGTCACCTTCTCACCCTTTCCACCCTCACTCAAGAGTGATTTCACATTTTCACCCAGGGATTTCACATGATACCTTGATGGAATGTCAAACTGAATTGAGAAAGATGAATCTGCTTAGGAATAAGTGTGCAAATTAAACAAGGAAGAGAAAGAGGTTAGAGTTTTCTACTAGATCTCTCTCTCAAACAATGTGTGAATAAGTGGTTTCCACTCTCTTCAAATGTCTATCCCTCTTTTTTTACTTTTAACTGGGAGTTATGTCATACATAATCATATTGCTCAGGGATTCAGCAGAATTTGAGGCAGGCGCACTACCAAACAGGATAACACCAGTATGATACTCCTTTCTTTGCAGTCTGCACACCTTACAACAGGTATGAAAACCTATGAGTAACGCTCGAGGTTTCATAAGCATGGTTAACAAATATCTTTGCTCTTTTAGAGTATCCCATATTCTAAGTACTTTGAATAGTAGATTGCATCTTGCGTTAGTTCCTGTCACAGAAAAACTTGCTCCTGACACTCTCCAGTCTCACTGACAGGATGTCTAGGCTCCCAGGTACGGGAGCTAACTCCTGCCCCAGCACCACGTCATTTCTCTTGCAGTGTGTGCAACCTATTCATAAAAAAAAAAGATAAACCAAACCTTAAAAGGAAGCAGAGGATGAAGAACAGAGGTGTTCCTCCTTTATCAGCAAATGCTTATGAACCATAGAGAAAATGAGAGTTCTTCGTGGACTAGCATTAAACATGAAAGCTAACAGACTGGCTGTCATACTGCCACCTCCTTTAGGATTGATGAGCTTTAATTATTCAGCAGGATTAAGATCACTTTAATATTAACTCTCAATAATATCTTAAGTATATCAGCTTTAGCCTTCTGAAATTTTTATTTGCAGCCTCAGGCTCTTATATTTCTGCACTGTTTTCACTTTCCACCTTTGATTTTACTAATGGATGAAATTTTTAGCATAACGTCTGTCTTCAATGATGTTAAAAGACCTTTTAAGCAAAAACATATGGTACTTCCCTGTGGCTTTAAATCACTGGTACTCTTATCTCATATTGAGTCTCTTGGAACTGCATTAATAAAACCAAACTCATGTAATATAGTCAGATGATTAAAGACTCTCCAGATTATAAAGGTTATGTTCTGAAGTTAGAAGCCACTTGGATAACCTTTATTTAGCCTTCTTGGGGTTAAGTACTGCAATTTTTACTTACTTGTTCTCAGACTTCTTTTTCCATTGGAATTCTTCTTCACTGGGTTTTTGAGGATGAACATTGCTCACTGAATAAAAAGGGATTCGATGCTTCATTTCATCATTGGTATTTATAAGATTTCATTTATTGTATATACATCAAACCTTTCATGGCAGACAAGATTTACTTATTTCTTTACATTCCTTTTTCCTTGGTGCTCATTACTGCACTATAAATGCTTCACTGACAGCTAACTCACCTTCCAACTACTGCTGCTTGGTGAGAGATAGAATTATCATGATTCCACAGATGAGGAGCCAATGCATTTCCTTTTCACAGCTTGGCATTTTTTTCATTAAACAAAGAAACACTCCTAAAACCCATTACTTGCTCTCAGTAGCTCACTATATCATGAATATGAAAGGGGTTGCCCAGAGAAGTTGTGAATGCTCCATCGCTGGCGGTGTTCAAGGCCAAGTTGGACATAGCCTTGGGTAGCATGGTTTAGTGGGAGGTGTCCCTGCCCATGTCAGGGGGCTTGGAACCAGATGATCTTAAGGTCCTTTCCAACCTTAACTATTCTATGATTCTATGATGAGGATGCAAATCTAAGACATGGAAGGAAAAATGTTTAAAAGACTGATGGCAGTGCATCGTGTTTTCATAAATGTTACCATGTTCATCACTAGTGCACTGTCCCCAGCTAGTGCAGCACATCCTGTAGAGGTATTTCCCCATGGAACATTTCCTTTTATTTCAAGGTAAACCATGTCTGTATTTTTTAAAATTCTTGGCCATTCTTGGACTGTACAATAGAATCTCTTCTCCTTCAATTTCTTACAGAAATAGAATCATAGAATCATAGAATAGTTAGGGTTGGAAAGGACCTGATATAACTTAAGCTATTTAGCAGGTAAGCTGCTATCCTTACTCTGACTTTCAGCTCCTTTGGGGCAATTAGTGGTTTTAGCCCTTTTTCCTTTCTTCCATTTTTGCATCTGCTCGGATGCCTCATTTCCAGATCACAGTAGCCCCCTAAATCATATTAAAAAACTGAGCTTGAATGGACCTCTGGAGATAGCAACCCCCTCCTCAAAGCAAAGCTAACTTTAAAGTTAGATCTGGTTATTCATGGTCATATCCAGACTAGTTCTGAGTTTCTGCAAGGATGGAAATACCATAGCCTCTGTGGGCAATGTGTTCCAGTGCTCAACTGCTCTTGTTCATCTGCTTGTTAATGATTTGGATCCGACTGTGATTTAGAAATGTCTCCAGTATCATATGATTAACACTTGCTGGGTTTTAGTGGCTTTCACTCTGGTAAGAGAGTGAGATATTCCTCTCTTCTTAGATATATCTTGTACAGATGATTTATCAGCAGGCATTTTTGAAATGCTGCCTTTGGGATAAAGTGTCGGAAGCATTCATTAGCTGCCCTCCTTGTCCTATCTGACTTTCCAGTACCAAATTGTACATCTAACATAATGAATGTGCTTGTTACAGAGGGCTTAGGAGAGATGTCATTTAGCATGAGTGGGCTGTTTTGTTCCTGTATCATTGTATGATTGTTGTGTTGATTTGCACCAGATTCATTGCCTTAAAGATCTTTAATGTCTGTGCGTACATGGAATACCCTTTTTTTCTCTGTTGTCATCATCAGTTGCACCCTTTGCCATGGTTTCTTCACTTTTGTAACTCGTGCCTTCATTGCCAGAAGGATTGAACTGGAAATAGCTATCACAGTGCAGTATGCATTTCTGGTACTGCCTTATAGCTGGACTTTGCAGCAAGCAGTTGACATCCTGTCTTGATGCACACACAGAAGGTTACCATTACACTGTCCTGCCAGGGTACCTCCTTTTCCATTTTTCAGTACTATTAATGTATTTCCCAAATTTAACTAATAACTAAATTTTATATACAAAATTAACTCTGCAGGAGCGTCTATTATAGAGAAAGCTGGATGCTTAGTTGTATCCTTTGACTTTTATCCACATAGAATATATGTTCCTGCATCCTACCAGCCTTGTTTTGTGCCACAGGTCCACTTTTTCCCATAGTCAGTTCCAAAGATTGCACCCCAATACTGATGTTCGTTTCTATGGCTATTTCCTCTTAATTTATCTCAAAAGCTGCCTGTCTCACTGCTATAAATTTCCTTTCAACAGCAACATTGCTGCTGGCTGCTTTCCCCAGAGACATTCTTCAGTTGCACACATTGAAGACTTTGATGTCCTCAGTCTGCTTTGCAGTATTTAACATTCATCTTCTCGAACACCTGCTTTTCATTTCTCATTGCATGAAGTATATTGTATGCTACTACAATTTGCTGGGTTTGTGCCTCTGCAGTATGCTTCTAACATGAACTGTGGTTGATGCTTCTCTCTGGGACTATGAATACAAGTGACTGCTGACCTCCCACATTTTATCATTCACACACCGTCAACTGTACTGAGGTGTCCTCTCATCTGCTCTCTATCTCTAATGCTTTGAGCCATTCTAGTGATATTCTAGGATGTTCAAGTGTCCTTCAATAACATACATACTTTTATTTCATTTTTACCTACTCCTATTAGAAGTTTTCCAGCATCCCACTCTCCTGTGCAAGAACATTCTTTTTATAATCAGTTACAGCTGGCTGATTCATTCACACCAAAGGACTCAGTAAGTCCTCAACTTCTCCAAGATTTCTTCCCTGAACCGAGAATTCCTCTTTCTGAAATCAGATTCTTCAAGCCACTCCAACTGTCCGTTCACCTTCCTTCTCTCAGCTTCAGAGCTTTTCACATATGAACATCCGTAAATGTTCTCATCTGTCTGTACAAAATAATATGAGAAACACAGAATCTTTCTCCTTTTTTGTTTGCCTGCAGTCCAGCAGAAAAATTATTCCATCAACTAAACATGTGCATAAATGAAGCTTTCTGGCAGTTTATCAGGTGTTTACTTGTCTTTCTCCATATGAGGAACAAAAGGAAAAAAAGGGTGAGGAAATTCTGTCTCTTCCAATGCATTTTCCTCCTACTGTCCTGGTGCCCTTCCAGCTCCCACCCCTACTGCCCCTAAATGCCTCTTCCCGCTAATAACTGCTTTTCAGGAATCAGTTTGTGCTTCAGCATCTAACATGCCAAACAAGCTTGTCCTTCTCCAACAAGCTTGTCCCTTCCTGTTCCAAGATCCACTGGTCCTCAGCACTGACTCATAATCCTGGTTTCAGTATCCCCCTTCCACATCTGAAACCATTCTTATTTTCTCATATTATACCTCTTCCTGCTCATCCTTTGTGCTTTAGTCTTGTTCTATCTGCTTTCAGTTAGGCAGCACTAACTGGCTTACACTACATTAAAACTGTGATTGCAGGCTAAAGCCCCAGGAAGATCAGGGCTGTCCACGTGTGGGTGTGCTATTACAAAAATAGTAGAAGGTTCAGCCCTGATTTAGGAACCATCTACAATCAAGTTCATTTTCCACTGTATGGTAGTACAAGAACTTCTAAAAGAAAAAGAACTTCTAGAACATGAGGATATAAGCAAACAATATTCTGCACTAGAGGAGATTTTCAGTGATCATAAAAATTCTATGGCTAAAATTTTCCAAATACAGATTGAAGATTGTGACATTTATTCTTTTCTTTTTTTATATATACAGCCATGTCTCTATATTATATTTAATACAGAGAAAGGGCTCCCCTTTGAAAAACTGCATTGTGATGAAGCATCTCGGGAGGGAAGAGATAGTGGTAGACAGGACATGCAGCAAGTCTCCTCCTCTCAAAAGGCTGTGCCAGTATGTATAGGTATGCTTCTGGGGGACTAGGAGGGGGAACTTTACTGCAGTGGGCCTGAGCCCAGCAAATCAATTAGTGCAAACCACCACAGTGCTTCCCTGGATGCTCCTGTTCTCTGTCTCTTGTTCCTGTTTCCTCCCTCCTTGCTGTTGCATTGAGAGTGCTCTGAGAAATGGTTCCTTTGCCTTACCCAGATCCTCTCCTTGCTTCTTCCTTTAACACCGTTGCTAGCCACCAACCTGCAGGACCCCTGAGAGCACAGCAGGGTGCTTCTTCACTATAAGGGTGGTGCGACACTGGAACAGGTTGCCCAGAGAAGTCCTGGCTGCCCCATCTCTGGCAGTGTTCGAGGTGCTGGATCTTGGAGCAACCTGGTGTAGTGAAAGGTGTTTCTGCCTGTGGCAGGGAGTTGGGACTAGGTGATCTCTAAGGTCCCTTTCAACACAAAGCATCTATGATTCTGCAAGTATACGCTGTGAATACAGCTGTATTGCTTCCCAGTATCTCCTTCAGAGTGCTGCATCCTTGTCCACCCAACCATGCCCATTGCAGAGTACAAGACACTTATTATACTATGGTATATTTGTTTCAATACAAACAGCATTTTACTATCTATAAAGTAAAATTTCAATAAAATTGAAATCCTGCTTTTGAGCTGAAAAACTACTTTAATGATAGATCTAAAAAAAAATCTTGTCATTATTTTGTTTTTCACTGAAAAAAAGGAACATTTTTAACTGTAAAATTAGCTCTGAAATACCTTGTTTAAAATTCTACACTGAAGTAATTGGCATAACTATCTTTAAATATTATACCCATATGTATTGTCCATGTGGAATTACATATGAGTTGAGAACCATAATTTATAACTTCAAGAAACCTCTTATCAAATATATTCTTTGATGTGGTACATGGCTGTAAGATATTTGATGACCTGCATTATAGTAACTAATATTCTGATCATATGTTGCAAGTTGTTTAGATAATTAGAGAAATTATAGGCTTTGATACTAACAAAACACTGTCCCAATATTTTGCAAGGGTATGAAGATCCTTTCAGTTGATAGTGGATTCTTCACAGGACCCTTTCTGTGTACAGTGCACACATACTTCCTCCTGGCTTAACCATACTTACTTCTCATACTCTGCAGGCCATTAAGCCTGCTTCTTTTCCTCTTATTAAAGTAGAGGCTGCTACAGTTTTCACCATGGATTAGTTTAAATACAAAGGTTTGTGTCATTTCTATCACTGCACAGAAAACCCAAATAGCTATTTGCAGTGACAAAGTGCTGGAGTGGGCTTGGATTTTTAGCGTGCATGTACATCTCAAATGCAAATTATTTTGGACAGTGGAAAAGAAGTAATGTAGCTATACGGTGACTACCCACAGATTTTTCCAGTGATGACTTCTGATTACGTTAGGCATTTCATGGGATAAAAACATTTCCTTCAAAACACTGCAGATCTGATTGGTTGTCAATGAAGTCAACAGGCATATGAACACTTAAAAAGCCAAACATACACGTTTTCTTTTCAGTACTGAAATTACTGAAGTCTTTAGAAAGCACATACTACCAAACACCATGAGACAATAAAAACAAAAAATGCAATAAAAACCAGCAGAGTAGAAAATACTTGGTCTGCTTTCTGTGAGAACATATGGTAACAATGATTATTACTTGTTATTCGATTCTGCTTCAACCCAAAATGTACTTTGCAACTTTTGGACACAGAGTAAAATACTGTAACACAAGCAGGGCTTGACACTAAGCCCTTGAGCAATCTGTAGTAGTGGAAGTGGCCCTCAGAAAATTAAAGGAAATCTCCTCACACCCGTTTGCTCCTCATCACTGAGTCTTTCTCAAGAACATGTCTTAAAAGATTAGCTAAACTCCAAGCACTATAACTCTGCATAGTCAGCAGGACATGATCAGCTATCTATGGGTTACCCTTTCATTTATCAATGGATGTTCTTGAACAGCCTGAAGCAAAGCCAGAGATGCTCTCAATTGGTCAAACCAAACCAGTCTTTGAATCACACTAATCCTGTTTGCCATCTTCCTTCATCAGAAACAGAGTTCCTGACAGAGTTGCAATATAAAATGTTAACATTCAATAATACACACAAGCACCTCTAAAACTGACTAAAAACCAGTATCAGTGATTGGTCCTAGCAACACAATACTTTGCAAATGCAAAATTAAATATTGGACAATAAATTAAGTTTTCCCTACTACAATACTTGTAAATAGGAGATAGTGCTGTCTATTAGTTTTTAAGGAATTTTGTAAAGTAACTTTCCAAAAGGTCATCTCTACTACTAAATACTAATAACAGCAGCAAAGCTACCATTCCTCTCCCATACTGTTTGGAGAGTAGGGATGTGGAGGCAAAAGAAAATAAAGATTTCATTAGGAGCTGGACTGACTGTTGAGAACAGAAGGCATTCTTACCAGGAAAAAATGACTTCTAGTTCCATGAGGAAACTCAGCAGTCCTAGATACATTTCTTTACAAAAGCCAAGGCAAATTTAGAAATTTTTTCTACGAAATCAAAGTAGTCAAGATGTAAGCATCCTCCCTCTCCGGTCCTTCAATATTTAAAGTTGAGGAGATTGCACACAGAATGTTTAACACTATGAAATATTCATGCCCACAGGGTGTTCCAGGCTGCTAGCACAGTTTGGAGAGGAGCTATCATGACAATCTAGAGGTGAAGTATCTTTTGTTGTGCACTGTACTACAATGGATAAGAGATGACAATCCTTAATATATAAAGACCTGTAACTTTATGGGACAGCATTCATTCCTCTTCTGTGAGGAATCATACTTGTCCATGCAAAGGAAGAGGGGGGAATGAGCGAATGGCTCTATGGTTCTGTTTTGCCGGCTGGGCTTAAACCATGACAACCACCAACAAAGAAAAGGGAGCTCAGTGTAATAGAAGGACCTAGTGATGAAGCAGCTGCACAACTGCAGGTAAAAAAGACTACAGAACACAAGCTACAGACTAAGGCTACAGGTAACCAAGACTACATGGATAGAGACAAACAAGTTGGAGTAAATCACGTGGTGACAGCTCAGCACAAAAGAATGTTGCTTGTGCGACAGAAAGTGAGACACAAACTGGTTCTGTACGGAAAGCAATGTAGGGCATCATCAGTATAGCACAGCATCATAACAGGGGTATATTTAAAGGAAAAGTCACTTGTGGGGTTCACGTTACTTCTCCACAGATCACTTAAATCAAACCAGCATGATTTGCTACAGATAACTGCTCTGGCAAACATGACTTGCAGGGAAGATCCAGATCCAAAATAATATGAATGAAATACAACTGCAGAGATACCTGTGATATCCCTAAACAGTTGATGCTCATTACTGGTATCAGTTGGAGTGATATTAAAACTAACAGAAATTGAATGATCTATTTGCATATATCACACTGAAATGCTACAGTCACATGAGCCTTCTCATGTTAGAACATGCCTCAGTACTGCTTGAGAGAAACAGAAATGGCTAATTCACTCTGTGAATTTATTGTCTTTGATTACCTTTCTCACTCTTCCATCATGCTCTAAACAGTGCCATGGATTACACCTTTTTTTTTTTATGTGAGCACTGAAACATAAGTAAATATTTCACCATAAAAAAAACCCACACAGAAAATGCAGTTGACCTTTAAAGGGACACTGTGCCAAATGTGGAGTCTCATTCCAGTCAGTAATAAAAAAAGCAAAATAGAAGTTTAGTTTCTTTTATATCTCAGCACAATCTTAACCATGGAGCCTTGACATCTTTATAATAGCAACTGTGTTTTCAGAAACATTTCCTATATTTAAAAGAGGTATTTTTGTCAGCTTAGTTCTGAGAAGACGACTCTGAAGACAAGACACAATTCAGCTTGACTCAGGCAACCTCTAAATATGTCTGTGAAGTCACTTGCTCACTTGGCCTGCAAAACTGCCCAATTTCTATGACAAGTCAACAGAACAAAAATCTGCTTTTCTACTTGTGGAGGAGTAGTTCAGCACTTTGTAGCACTTTGATGCCTTTCTCTTCACATCCATGAAGAGAAAGGCATTTCCAAACATCTGCTTTTGACTAGTAGTGATTTTCTAACCTGTGTTTTACCCTAAGCCAATGAGGACATCACAAACTACAGCTGACATATCAAAGCAGGCAACGAGCTCACAGCATATCTTTCTACTCCTTGAATGTACATACTGCTAGACCTATCGTGAATAAAATATAGTGAAGCCATAGATTCAAAAATACTGCAAATGCAACAAATGTATTATTCATCTATCTCTTGGTAATAGTTAATAATATTCATCAATAATCACAGACAAAGTGATACAGTTCTTACATACACTGCTGGATATGACCAAGCAGGAAATCATTTGCTAGACAGTGCCACGTGAAACTGAAATACATGCTTATTTCAAAAAACACCACTAGAAGTGTGGTGTGAACAGCCAATTCTGCCAAATCTGTGCAACATTTTTTATTAAGTATAACTGAAGTAAATGATGAAAAAATTCAAGGTCCAGAAGCTTGCTTAAACTAGATGCCATTCCATATCGCCTTTGCTGAAGCACACAGGAGTACCATGAAAAACAAAACAGGAATACTGCAATCGTGTTGAGGTGCAGTAAATAAGAAACATTTACATGAACTGCATTTTTCAGTTTGTGTACAGCATGTAAAAGTAAGAACACTGATATTGCATCACTAATCCATCTCCTCCTGAAGTCAGGAAAGCTCCTCTCTGCAGATTCCCAGAGCCTCTGGTGCACAGGTTAAGCTGATCTTTGCAGTAACACATCTTTCAGGATTATAGTACTTCAGTATGCAACTTACTAAAAGCAGTACTAGTTCATCTGTCTACCATATGATCCTAATTCAGAAGGCATTTTGAGAACCATGGAAAAATATATGGCAGCATACCTATGATGTGCTATAAATCTACTCTCATTCCCAGTGCTATTCCCTATCAACTACAGTCAATCACTCCATTTTCCATGGCTGAATACTAAAATTTCTTGTTCTTCCTTGGTTTCATGTTAAGTCTTTGCATACACCCATACAAAACAGCAAAGGCAGTCAAATGGAGCTCACTACCAGAGGATAACTACTACTCCCAGGTCCTCCCCATCCTGGGTATCCATATACTTAACCAGGGATCACCTCAAAAACATGTAGCCAACTGAAAGGTGTTTGGCTAAAACATGCTTATAAATACAACCTTTAGCATGAGGAACAGCTTTTCCAGTTGTAACTTTTGGGCTAAGCCCAGCAAGCCTAGCATTCATAACAGTACCTTTTATTTACTGAGATGTGGCCTATATATCTCTGCCATCGTCATCAGTTCCTCCAAATGAGCAATTCAGTGTGCCCCTCCATTTCACAGTTCAAATTTCATTCAACATAAAGGACAGTTTTGAAAACAGTCTTACATACAGATTTTCAATTCTTTCCACTTGCGAAATTTCACCATCAAATGCTACGCATGGAAAAAAAGCTGTTATAAATATAACTAAAGCTTCAGCACAAAATATCTATTTCTAATATCTGTATTACTGACCTTCAGGCAAAATTCTATTTTAAATGAACAGTGCTGTTTAGGTATGTGGTCTTCCACAGTTGTTTCCCCTGCATCAGAAGAACGAGAATTATCTTTTAGTAAATTTACATCTAGGCTTTCTCTGCATTAGGATCACTCTTTACAGCATTTGCACTGTAGCAAGTTCCCATACAAAACACAACCCCTGTAAGGGCAGTGCCATGCAGAGATCCCAGGGCTCATCCTGAAGCAGTCATTTCAGGTACCCACAGCAAGTCTGTCACACAGGCATGGCAGCTACCAGAGACCAGCTCTTTCCTTCTCAAGACTGGGCCACAGGCGCACATTTGACCACTGGTATTGATGTTGCACTAATGTACCAGAGGCTTCTAGCAGCCAGATGCACTCCTTCCTAAGTAGGGAAGTAAATAAAAGGAATGTCAAATGCAAAGTGGGTGTGAGACCAAAAACCAGCGCAGAACAAACAACATGTAATTATGTGCAGGTCTTCGGCAGGCTACTGCCAGTAAACACTGAGGTTCATAAAGAAGTAAGCAAGATCAGACAGAAATAACATAGAATCTTAAGGTGCTGGTCATTCATTTCTGGGTACCTTTATGAAAGAATTAACATTCAATCCTATTAAAAGGTGCGTGGTGTACCCTTGTGAAATAGAGAGTATTCAAGTTTTAGACCTAGCTCCTCTGTTGGCCTCTGGCAGGATGTCTTCAGTCTCTCTTGACATTGCAATTTTTTCAACAGACTGAATTTTACTTTGTTGAGCAGTTCTAGGCAGGGGCCCGACTGGGTATCACTCTAACACATACAGCAGTTCAAAGCGCTCAGCACATACCATGATTACCCCAGAAAAGCCCAGGTAAGATCTATTAACACTAATATGACTTCCTGTACTGACTTAAATGGCAGCAGTTAGGACCCAAACAGCAATTACCAGAAACAAAACAAAGCTGTTCTTACCAGCTTATAATATATAGACCCAATGGGCATTTTCAGAACTGCCCAATTGAAATCATTTCATGGTACTTGCTAGACCAATTTTCAGCCAAGTGTAGCTCATTTACTGAGTTAGTGATTTTCTCCAAAGCTGTATTGTTTTGAATACTTTTTAAAATAAATACAGAAGTCTTTTTTCTATCTAATGAGTTTAATGAACACCAAGTCTTGATGTGCTCTTTCTTCCATTTTCACTTATACAAAATTTGTGGAAACAATTGTCAGCACTGTTGGTCATGCCAATGTTATCACATAACAGGACTTGCAAGTGCCCATTTAGCTTCTTACAAGTCCATCAATACAGATTTAAAGTTAACATATAATACTGACTGGGTAGCTTTCACACAATGTTCCATTCTACTTTGATTTGGAAGAAAATTTGGCAAACACTGTAGAATGTTGTTTTCATCTTTAATGAAAATTCTCAACTTTTTCAGACGGTTTCCAAACCCATTCTGCTGCAGACATAGAGAAAAAAGTTTGCCAAATTCAATTTAGTCTGCTTGTTAAGGTAATCCTTCTGAATATATTATTTGGTAATATGTCAACAAGGTTTTCAGAAAAGATGCTTCTGTTTCTTTACCTCCCATCAAAGCTTACGAGCTACAGAGAACTAATTTGTAGCATAACTCGAGTATTTGCTGATATTTTTATAATAAGCCAATTATTTATTAGTTTATTTGTGAACTTCTTTGACATAAGCAACATGATCTGATAATATTCCTCCCCTATCACTAGTTGAATTTAAACATTGCCACTTTCTAAATAAAGTTAGCTGACACTTGCTATAAATGATAATGAAGACCTACGGTGAAGCCAGACCTTCGGAGATATTAATTGGGAATTTGCCATTGATCTTAAGAGAGCCAAGATTTACTGAAGATTTATAAAGTTAGCATACTTTACTACATGCTGGTAGGTACTGAAACACAATGGTTTGGTTCATCAGAATAATTTAATGTCAGCCAGCATATGATAGCTATAGTAAGCACCAGAGCGATAACTTTAGCAAAGGCGTACGAAGAAATTAAAAGGAAATATTAGCTCTCCTGTATTTAATTCGCCTACTTGACAATCATGCTTAGGATTCTGAATAGTGAAATATATTCCTTCTTTAGCTCAATACCACTTGCAGTTTGAGCTGTTGATAGCAGAGAAATGTTACCCTGACCACTCCTGGTATGTTCAGCCCTAGAGCAGTGCAGAGAGCTTTCCATTGACCAAATGCAAAGATTCCTCACCTGAATATCATTCCACAAGCACTGAAGAGGAAAAGAAGCAGAAGCAAGAGCTTTATTTCATTCAGTGCCTACAAAAAGACAAAGATATTTTAATGCAATGGCTTGATTAATTCATTCCAAACTCCCTTTCGCCAGACAACTTATTACAAGAAGAGTGCATAGTCCTGGGAAGAATATTACATGCTGCATTGCTCTAAAGAAGTTGAAGTGATAGCCAGCATATGTAAAAGTCTATCTGGAAGGCATCTGTTAGATATTGACAATATTGACTTCAAGAGGTCTTAAACGTGTTTCTGTTTACTATTTTTCTGAATGATTTTTTCATTCATCATTTTGGTTACAACTGACATTCTGAAACTAAAATAAAACAGACGGGGATTTTCCTTTTCTTTACAAGTTGCCGACTTCGTTAACATTGTCAAAAAGCCCACAAGAATGAAATTAATATAACAATCTAAAGACAAAGTTGGCAGGCATTTATATTTCACTTGGACACATCCGCTAAACAGTCTCATACATCAATCTACTGTCATCACTGGCAATACCTACTAATGTTGGTTTATGTTTGCAGTGTGAAATGACAAAGTAGGGATACCGGTCCAGCAGACGGAAAAATAACACGGGAATAGTATATGACACGAATGAGAAGCACGTAGTAGAGATTCAGGTGTCGTTTAAATGTTCCGTACTTCCAGGATGGAGAGCGGCCGCTGTCTCTGATCTACACCGTATCGGCAGCGACCCGCTCGGCAGCGCACCAGCCGCGGTGGGAACTCCGGTATTCACCATTAACCGGAGCCCAGCGGAGGCTTCGCTCCCTCTCGCTCCCGCGCCCCTTACCCCAGTGCCACCGCACACGGCGCTGCTGCGAGTCAGATCTCCCACATTCTCTCCCCCAGCATCCCCACCACCCTATTTTTGGCTGCATTGACAGCCAGGGTCTGCCCTCCTCTCCCCGCCGGTGATCGGACCTCCGCGGCAGGTCTCCTTGGTGCAGCGGGTTGAGAAGGACAAGAGGTGAAGTTGCGAGGACTTACGGTGGCAGCGCTCTCGGCGCTGGGGCGGCACCTCTCCCGGCCTCCCGTCACCTCGGGCTACCTCCGCGGTGGTTCGGCTCCCGCAGCGGCGCAGCCCGGACGGCGGGTCACTCCTCGCAGAGGTGCATGGCTCCGTCCGCTCCCCAACACCCGCGCGGTGGGTGCCCGAGTCCCGGAGGGAGCGGGGTGGCAGAGCCCTTCAGCCGGCGCACGGACAGGCACTGCCCAGTGCCGAGCCCCTCCGGCGGGGCTGCGCCTCGGGAAGCATCTGCCTCCTTTCACCCGCGAAGCGCTCACCCCTCGCTCCTCCCGGCTGCCGGCGAGGCTTGGCGCCGACGTCGGTGCGGGGCGGACGGAGAGCGTCCGGCGGCAGCGCCTCCCCCGCCTCCGCCTCCCCGCTGCTCCCGGCCGCCAGCTACCGGCGGGGCCGCCGCGCAGGAGCCGGAGCGGAGCCGGCGGGAGGAGCGCGGGTGGTGAAGCGGGAAGGGAGCGCTGCTCCCTCTGCACCGAGGAAAGGGGATGGCCGGGCCGGAACCTCCTTCCTCGTCTCGGCTCTGCTGCGGGGCCAGTGAGGGACGGCTGACAGCCCTGCCCGGGTGTCCCCCGGTGGGGGCCGGTGGTCCCGGGCCCTGCTTCCGCTGTGCCCTCTTCCTCCCCTCACCTTCCTCCTCATAGTCTCGGGGAAGTTGTCTGACCCGAGGCTGCGTTTCGGTCCCATGGCGGGCACTTTTCGGAAGAAGAAAGCAGGGGGAGTGGAGGGCGAGGAACTGAGACCCCGGCCTTCGAGGAGCCCTGCCCGGCCCGGAGATGCACCCCGCATCCTCCCGTCTGCCCCATCTCCTCTGCTGCTCTCCTAGCTTGCCTGAACCATTTACCTACCGTCCACTGAGCCGAACAACGGATGGCCGCAGCATTTACCGGACGGCAAAGTCATCTAAATCCCCGTTTCTGCTCCAAAAGCTTTTTAAACAAAAGGACAGGCCGAGAAGGACTCCGCTCCGAGCACCTGTGCTCTTCTCTGAAGAGCAGCCCCTGCTATACCTGCTACGCTGGCATTCAGAGGCAACTGAGCCGACACCCGCCCGCTGCAGGAGCACGTCGAGTGATTGTGTGTGAAGTGCTGCAGGGGAGGACTTCTCTGCTATGAGTGCTCCAAGCTGCCCAATACTTAAATACCCGGAGAGTCGCGGTAAGGTTGGAAGAGTGAGCGAACACACGGTGATTCACCTCCGCGCTCCTGCGAAACGAGGCAGCGCGGACAGCAGGTAGGAGGGTGTCTTCCCAGCAGATGGAGTCAGGAGGCAAACAAAACAAACTTGCTCACAAGGTATCACCACCAGGCTAAGAATAGCTTGCTTCTTTTGTCTTCCTGCACGAAGGACGTCGCTGCCATCAAATAAAAGGAACTTAGATACTGGCTTTTAAGTTGTCTGGCTTGCTTCTGAATGAAGTTAGCTCTTATTGAAGTGGTTCTCAAGTGTTTTTCTTCTACCTGCTGCTTTCTTTTATAGACTACAGTCAAAATTTACAGCTTGCCCTTGTCATAGGAACCTGCATTCAAACACAGCGGGCTGCATTTATTCCTGCTTCCGCAGAGCTTGGGCTATGCTGAGGAGAGAGGGAGATAGGAGAGGAGCAAAGGAGCTAAGTGCTGAGAAAGAAGCACTGAGCTGCGCATGTAATCAAGAAGGAACCTCTGCCACTTTTTTCCAGCAGCTGTTTGAAAGTGTCTCTAGATAGCACCATTGAAGAAATTTGTCCTCCTTAGGATATATTTGGGGCAAGGGGAGGGGGAAACTTAAGGATGAGACACTCATCTTTTTGATGAATAATGGTGTAAATCATCATCCCCTTAAGATTTAAACTTTCACTAGAGATTTCACCCTTTGCTCTTTTGAGGACAGCAAGGAGGATCAGTGGGAGCTGCTTTTATGAGCTCTCATAATGCCACAGTTGCTTCAGTCTTCACAGCTTTCTCTGGCAGGAAGGTTTAGAGAAGTTTTTATTAACTGTATAGAGCAGTACCCCTATGGACCAGCTGCACACGTGTCCCTCTCATACTCCAGCTGCCATTAGGTGGGCTCAGATGAGTCGTGATTCTAAGTGCTTGAGATGTTTGTGAAAGGGGAACTGCTGAGAAGCAAAACCCTAAGCTGAAGCCTAAGGAGAGCAGGATAATCACCCTTCTTGTCACTGCAGCAGTAAGTTGAAAGGAAAAACAGAGCTTTTTTCAATCCTGATAGCCTGGATTATTTTCTTTTCCAGAGGTTTGGGGAGGGGGGTGGTGGAGAGTAAGTGGGTCACCTAATAAGTACAGATTGCTTTAAAAGATACATAAAGAAGCTGAACTATGTGAAGGTAGGTGATAGGCCAGTGGTTTCTTCCATAGTCCACTCACTTAGGTTTTCCTGTGTTGTCTGGCTAATAGTGTTCATTCTATGATTGGAAAGCATCACATTCTCAACAACTGTTTTTATACTTATTTCAAAACAGATTTTATGTTGCTCTGTTTTCTGAGTAGTGTTCAGCTGCTGAAGTATAAATCTGCCATCCCATGATCTGGAAATAGCTTTTCTAAGGTTTGGGTGTTTTTTTTTTTATAAACTTCCATTTTGTTAACCATTACCTTGCACACAGAAGCAACACTTTCTGCTTTGTTCTGCTGTAAGCAATTCCCTTGTGCCCTGTGGGACTGCAAGCATGAGTAGTTACTATTTAGCATGTGTCTGAAAATGCTGATCAGGTCCATAAATAACCACTGGAGTATTATTATTAACCGTACCTTGGTGGTTTTATTTCTGTTTGTGCTTAGGCATCATTAAAACACTGACTTCTGCACAAGAGAGGTGGTTTTATATTGTGAGATTATAGTCATGGTTTGTACATGAAAAGGAAGTCAAAACCTGGTTCCAAGATTTCAGTGATTTCATCCTGTTATGAAGGAAAACATTTTTCCATGTTGTGTGGAAAGCCATGCATTTGTGTAGTTTATTTCCACCATCTTTTTTTTCCTGAAACATATTTTGTCTACTTTTATTGTTACTACAAGTAAGGATGCCACTTGGGAAACAGGCACAGTCCTAATTCTTTCATCAGGTGTAGAATTTGAAATAAAAATGTAAAATCCCAGCAGGACCTATAAACTTTCCATGAATTTGACAGAGATATTTCCACAATCTTTTGCAGATGCCTGAATTGTGAGTTGCTTGGAGGGAAACTATTTCCTGTTATAGTTTGTGTATCTTTCCTACATGGAATGCTACACCCCATAAAGACTCCCTGGCATGATGTAGCCATGTAGGCATGCTGTATCTGTTGATAAACAGATTATAAATAATGCATTTGAGTAAAGGCTTTATTCTAAGTTGGATTACAAAACAGAAGGAGTAAAAGGCTACATTTTTAGTGGTAATATATTACCATTAAACAGTGGTAATATATTTAGCTTAATCCTGTTCAGGGTGAAGAGGATGGGAACTTGCCATTTACTCTCTAAAGCGCAAGTTAGATCAGCCCCTTTAAGGCTTCCATGGGAATATTTAATTCTTTTGCATACAACTTTGTAATCATGACTTTGCACTCCTAGAAGCGACTTGATTGAAAACTCTGAGAATAGTTACAGCACTATCAGCAGCAGTGCAGGCTTCCTAACCCTGCCTGCCTGTAAACATGCCAGCTCTGTGAGAAGGAAATTCATGGAGTGGGTATAGCTACTCTTCAGGCCATGCATCCCTAACTGGGTAACTTTTAATTTTCAGAAAAAGAGGTCACTCTGGAATTAGGGGTTTGAAGAGTGGGAACTAAACAGCTTTATGTAGCTACTGCCAGTTGAAGAAGTGCGTTCCAAACATGATAGGCAACATCAGGAGAAGTATAGAAATGCTCAAGCAGCTGGAAAGCATATGAACAATTTAAATTAGGATTCCAAGTGGAAAAGAGCAATGCTGTGCCATTACAGACACAAGTAAATTAGGGAAGTAGTTACAGGAAGGTGCATGAGTATACTGGATGAACGGGGAAGAGTAAAACCAGAAGAGCAGAGCAGACATTCAAAATGAGGCATGATGTGTGAGCTGTTCAGGAATCTCAGGCTCTGATATACTGCACTATTTAGATCCTCAGTTCTAACAGATTACAGTAGTATTAAAAAGAGTTACTGCATGATATAACACAAGATATCTTCAAAGATACATCTCACAGAATTGCAGAATCACAGAATGGTTTGGGTTGAAAGCGACCTTAAAGATCATATAGTTCCAACCCCAGTGCCACAGTCAGGGGCACCTTCTACTAGATCAGGTTCTTCAAAGCCCCATCCAACCTGGCCTTGAACACTGCCAGAGATGGGATAACCTGTTCCAGTGTCTCACCAATCTCACAGTAAAGAATTTATTACTAATGTCTAATCTAAATCTCCCCTCTTTCTGTTTAAAACCATGACCCCAACCCCTTATCCTACCCTACATGTCCTTGTAAGAAGTCCATTAATGCTCAAGACTCATCTGTGTACTTTTATACAGAAAAATTTTATATCTTTGTAAGAACAGTCCAGGGCCTATGTATCAGTTAGGATTTACATACCCCCTCAAAATATGTTTTGAGTAAAAGTAAAGCAATGTTATAAACTCATGTTGGTTCTGTGGAAAAAGTTGACTTTTGCCTCAAATCTTTATTGTGCTACACAGAAATTTATATTATGCCTCTAAGTCTGACCAGCATGTTATTTAAAAAAGTCACATTGCCTGGAAAATGTAACACTAATGGGCACATAACTGACTAAACCCCAGCTCTTGACAGTAAGTGCAGTCTTAATCATTCTCATTATCTCCATTTGTTTGTCACTCGCTGCAACATATCTAAAATGAAGTTCTGCCCCTCCAAACAAGTGGTGTATAGGAATATCCTTATGTTGGATGTGAAAGTTCTCCCAGAGCAATAGAAGGAGTGACTGACAGAGTTACTTAAGTACGTAAATGTTTGCAGGACGGAGGCATTCATCATAAACTTTGGAGGGAGACAGTACCATGTCTGATTAATAAAATGCTTACCAGAGTCTTAGCACTCTATATACATGGCTATACTTGAGCAATGCAAGGCGTGATGCTTTATACAGTTTACCACGATATCATACAGTAGGAAAGCTGGGAAATGTTTCAGCTGCAAAATGTTTCAGCTGCCTTTACAGTTTATTATCAGTATTACTAACACATGTTAGAGAAGAAATCTAATGGATTTTTTCTTAGCTCTTTAAATAAAGGTGAGATTGGTAGAATTAATTTCAGATTGGTAATGATCTTTATTCAATACTGAGAGAAAGTGCAGCTTCACTGAAGAAGCGAAAGTTTAGATGGTTTTGTGCAGAGAATGTATCTGATAGTTCTTGATTCTTCTTGACACTGCTGTCTGTGAGGAACCTGTGGAATAGGGGCTGATTTTCAGTATTTGATCCAGCATAGAATCGTAGAAGCACAAAATGGTTTGGGCTGGAAGGGATCTTAAAGCCCATCCAGTCCCAACCCCACTGCCATAGGCAGGGACATCTTCCACTGGACCACGTTGCTTCAAAACACCATCCAATTTGGCCTTGAACCCTGCCAGGGATGGAGCAGCCACAACTTCTTTGGGCAACCTGTGTCAGGGCCATGTCACCTTCATAGTAAAGAATTTATTCCTAATATCTAATCTAGATCTCTTTCAGTTTCCATTAAAACATCTTAATATTATTCTAGAGGGTTTGATTAGCATGAGCAAATCAGCTACTACTTTTATGGCTAACCTTTCTGTAAGTAATGTGGAGCATAATTATGAGTAGATCTGTAAATATACAGCATATAATGAAGACAGTATGATGAGATTGTTTGCATCTCAAAGGACTTAAATTTGGGTTCTGATGACAGAACAAGTAGGAGATTGCATGCATTGTGGACAAATGCGAGCCTGGAAAAGGGAATTAGTAGGAAAGCGCTGCTGACAAGATGTATGCTTATCACGTTGATTCACATAACAAAATTTCATCTAACTTTCAGTGCTATTCTCCTCACGCATGCACACAAGTGCAAATATGTATTTATTCCAGCAATGCTATTGATTGACTATCTTTGATGCTGGTTTTCCTGTAACGGCTGCTCATTTAAATCTCACCAGTCAAACTTTTAACAGAAACTAAATGTAGTCACTGAGGGTCAGATGCACAGAGAGCTGCAAATCACAGAGCACAAGTCTTGAGGGAAATGTCTGAGCTTAAAAATGTTGCTCACCTTTATGTGAACCTGATGATTCACTTTTTATGGCAGTCCTAGCTGTGCCTGTGAGGTCTACCTTAATTGCATCTTCTTTTCTCTTGATACATAAGTGAAATCAGATGCAGAGCTCCTAAATGGGCTCTGTATTCTGAAAAGACACTGTAAGACTGGTCCTTCTTCAGCCAATTAAAACAGATATAGAGACAGTGCAGAGAGGTGTCTGGCTCTAGAGCTTCCAGGCATTAAAATGTGTCAGGATCTTCCAGAGGAACCTAATTTTCTCTGGAACTTTTTCTTTTCCCATTCTAGTTGCATTATATGGCTTTGAGGTACAACCTTCTCCTTAGTACTTTGTATCATCACGAGGTCTTTGCAGATGATCATGTCTAAAATACTTCTCCGTGTTCTGTTTTTGAACACGCTGTTATTCCAAAGCGGGGTTTGGGAGGTGGAAAGGGAAGAGAGAATGTTGGAAAAGGAAGAGATGCAGGAGTTGTTACCTTTGGGAGTCCAAAAAGTCTTTTAAGTTATTGCTCTATACTGAGAAGCAAGAGTATTGGAAGTTTTCAATCAGAGGGCTGCCAGCACAGTTCAGTCTTGGCCCACAACTGCTTTTCTATTTGTGTTCTGGACCTTGGCTGTAGAAGAAATTTGGAAAAAGATTCAAGTTGTTTTTTTTTTTTTTTTTTTTTTCAGATACCAGTAAGTGAAACCTCTGAAATTTGTGCGTAGATAACAAATGTCTCAGCCAATAACATACAATTGGAAAATGAATCTTCTGCTATAACTTCCTGTGTGATGCGATTTTAATGCATTTTTAAAAACTGAAATCTCTTTTAAATTGTTACTTTATGCTGTCATGTGCTAAAAATAAAAATATGGCTTGGTTTTCAGTCCTATTATGTTCTGAGTTGTGTTTTACCTCATAGGGGGTTAACAATGGAAACCAGTTTTACAAAGGAATGTGAAAATCATTCAAATGCAGACAGCAAGTAGAGCAGGGACTCATCTTTCTCCACACCACCCAGGCATACAATGTATACAACTGGATAGAATCATAGAATAGTTAGGGTTGGAAAGGACCTTAAAATCATCAAGTTGCAACCCCCTTGCCATGGGCAGGGGCACCTCCCACCGAACTATGCCGCCTAAGGCTCTGTCCAACCTGGCCTTGAACACCGCCAGGGATGGAGCGTTCACAACTTCTCTGGGCAACCCATTCCAGTACCTTTATCCTAGCAATATTATTGATCCAGTTAAGTCTCAGCAACTGTACTGCGATCACAAGTTAAATGTGATCAGTGATTGCTGGGTACTCAAAGGAAGCTACAAATCACAAAAGAAAATATGAGAGACATACGTTTAAAACTTCTGGTCCCGGTTTGAGCATGTAGTATGAATTCAATAGTTATAATTTCCATATTCTAAAGAGGTTGAACTCTAAGGCCAATATTTGGGATGTGGTGGGATGAGTTTGACTACACTGTAATCCAGTGCAAATCCTGATCTTTGTGCAGGTCAGCATTATCTACCTGAATGTAACATCAGTGAACTCGCTTTGCTTCTACCTGGTTGCAGGCATGAAAATTATTTGTCTTACTGATTTACTCAGCCAGATTTCAGTATTGGGTGATGATTAATAAATTTTGTTGATGCATGGGAACTGGCTCACCACATGTCTCAAAAGATCTGGTCTCTAGAAGCTTGTTTGGAAACTGATGGTCAGTAACTTATAATAACTCAAAGTATTTAACACTAATATTATTTCCCTATTTACTAAACTATAATGAAAACTAAGCATTTGTGATTTTCATTCTTTTAACCATGTTGCTATTTGCAGTGCCCTAGAGGAGTATCAGATGGCTTATGCAATATGTCTCAGATGACAAAATTCTTATTAAAGGTCTAGCAAATTAATTTAAAGCTGTTTCAGATCCCTTCCAAGGGAAGTCAGACAGGACCTCTTCGTAAAATAACTTCAGTCACACATCGCCAGTATCTTATGTGTCATTTAATAACAATATGCACATGACATTCAGTGGGATGAACTTTTTGCTCTAAGTTCATTTCACTTTCTAGTATAGCCTATAAATTGTTCATGAGATATTCTTTCAGCTGCTCAGGATTCAATAAAGCTTTTCCTGTAAGGTGAAGGACTCTATTCTGCTGTTGCTTTATGTTTTGATTTTTTTCAGGTTGAGAATGCAGTAATGTTTAGGAGAGTAGACTACAGATTTTGTTTGATTTCTCTTTTTCTTTTTTATACCTATTATGATGCTGCTAGAGATCTTTGTGCCTAGAGGAAGGCCATTATATCAAGATGAATTCTTTCACTGTAAGAACGTGTTTAGTTCAGACAATAAAGAAATCCAAATATTGGAAGTTTGTGTAATGGGACCATGTCTACGGTCTGTCGGATGGGATTTTTTTCTCTGAGTTTACAACACTCAGGGCAGGAGATTATCTTTTGATTCAGCAACTGCTTCAAGAAGGGTGCTCTTCAAATATAAAGTGCCCCAGAAGGATATAGCCATCAGCTTAGTGGAGCAAAATGAAAAACGTCTAGCTGGGATACCTTAGTAAAAGGTGAAAGTGAAACTTTCATTGACATCAAGGCTAGATAACCTCTGAAAGCTAGGCCTTATTTAATTGCCTAAAAATCAATTTGTGTACCCTACAGAGAATGTTTGCTCAAGAGCAGCACTTCAGTGGTTCCTTTACTGTAGAGAAGAAAAGAGAGAGGAATACAGAAATGCTGAGCAGAGGTTTGCTATACTTTTGAGCACTGATATTGCTTATTTCTGGGAACAGATGACAAATAAATTTGAAGTCTTTTATATGAAAGTGGATAGATCTTACCAACTTTTTGGTGAGTGTTCATACTAACTGCATATGGGCTTTACCAGCTAACTAGTTAGCTACGTAACTGAAAGAAGATAACAAACATATTGAAGCTGCTCATTTCATAATTTTTGAGGAATATGACTAGTAAGTTAGAGAACTGGACAAAATAATGTACTGAGAAGGAAGACGGGTGAGGAGTGAAATCTTGTTCTCACCCTGCTTCACACTCTAGGTTGAGGGAATTTAGTGATTTTGTAGATGTTGTTCCCTAGCACAAACTCCACTGGGACATCTTTCCTTTTCTGCTTTTCAGAATTTACGGAATATTTCAGGTGTATGTATTTGGGAAGAAAAACCAAACCAACCAACCAAACTGGAAAACCCAACCCCAAAACACAAGAAAATCACAGTCCTCAATGCCTCAGGCAGACTACTTTAACAGTATGAAAAGGTTTCCAAAACATTTTAATATAGTATTGCTTTAGAAGTGTATACTCCAGAATAAATTAACATTTTCAAGCTGGATATAGAGCTAATGCAGGGTGAAAATTAATTTAGCTGAATTAAATGATGATACTTTTTAAAATTATTTTTGGTTTATTTAAAGAATAAGATTGGGGATGGCATCAGTAATGATTGCTGTAACTTACTACGGTTCTCAAACTAAGGTTCTACAGCCAGTCCTTCCAGTTCTGATTCTCCTGAAGCCTATGCCCAGTGTAACACCAAGTTCACTGGGAATAGAATGTATTCATAGAGTCATAGAAAATTTAGGGTTGGAAAGGACTTTAAGATCATCAAGTTCCAACTCCCCTGCCACGGGCAGGGACACCTCCCACTAAACCATGTCACTCAAGGCTCTGTCCAACCCTGCCTTGAACACCGCCAGGATGGAGCATTCACAGCTTCCCTGGGCAACCCATTCCAGTGCCTCACCATCCTTACAATAAAGAAGACTTTCTCCTTATATCCCATCTAAACTTCCCTTGTTTAAGTTTGAACTCATTACCCCTTGTCCTATCACTAGTCCCTAATGAAGACACCATAATTCATAGTCACCATTTCTTCATGACTTCAGAATAAAATCAAACCACTTTTTTCATAATTTCTAATAGACATGATGTGTGATGCTGCCTGGAATATTACTTTTGGGCCTGTCATGCAGGGAAGTCCATCTGAAGTGGCTATTGGGCTGAATATTTACTTCTTACTTCAGAAGCAATTATTTTCTCCAAGACTCATTTAGACCATGCAGAAGGTAAGACAGTTCTCTCTTGCTGGTTACACACACTGAAAGTATCTCTAAGACACTTAAGTCACTGGTTTATAGGAGTGATTGTGTGGTAAATTTTACCTACGCTTCATGTCTTCTCTAGTTTCTCTTTGTAGGCATTCTGTTGGCTTCAGTGACAGGGCATGTCATTTCTATTCTATTACCATCATCTATGCTTATATAAAAGCTGTTAGAGCAATTTCAGAATAAAGAATCCATTTAGGTTTTTTCCTTGCTTTTCATAGTAGTTCTCCAGCTATGGATTGTCATTCTTTGCTTATTTATAGCCTTTTCCCCCTTCTGTTGAGTCTTTGTTTCTCTCTCTTTTCCAACACTTTGATGGCAGATGTTATACTTCTAAATTCCATCTTGAACAGCAAGGTCAAATTCTGAACAATACTGCTGGCATTCTTTTAGCACATTCTGCAAGCCAAGTTACCTGATAGATTTTTAAAAGCCCGTTTATGAAATTTCATATTGTATTAGTATTCTCCCAAGTAATAGCACAATTTTGCTTGTCACATTAATGGCACCTGTCAGGTTCTGTAGATAGAGCTAATAGCTCACTCTGTATCCAAATCATGGTTTTATATCCCAATTCCATTGCTCTTCCTTAAATATTTGTGTTGAAGCTATCTTCCCTAGGTGATCATTCACCCATGCCTTAGGCCAACTGTTCCAGGGAGTTCTGAAAGAATTTCACCCAAATTTTGTGCCCGGGAAGAGCATATTCATTTGGTACTATTCAGATGTTGTGACTGTTTCACTGATGCTAACCCCCGTGAATTCTACCTACTCTCCCTGCCTACGTGCTGACCGAACAGGACATATTTACATGTGTGTGCTCCATCCTGGAGAGAGATAAACTTTTTCTGCTCTCCCTTTTTTTGTGCTGCTTCCTCACCCCTTGTCTATCAATGCTGATGGCCAGAGTGATGCTGAAATTAAGAACAGTCTGCCTCCTGTGTTGCTTATTTTCTTACCCAGCAGTTCTGTAAAGTTACAGTTGATGATGTTTCTTTTTTACTGTCTTGATTTTTCAACAGCAGGAGGTGACTTTCAGCTGTATCTCAGACTTGTGTGTTTCAGCATGTGGCAGGACATGACTTTTCTAACACACTGGGATGAAAATGTCCCACTTTTTCTTGCATCGCAAATGCCCAAATAATCCCACAGGCTTCTAATCCCTACAGCTGTGTTTTGCTGGTCACAAAAGCCTTGAGTAGAGTAAGTAGGGAAAGCTTCCTCTTCAGGTAAGAAAGATATTGATGTGCTGGGTGAGACATTAAACA
This sequence comes from Forpus xanthops, assembly GCA_032466535.1. NCBI lineage: Eukaryota > Metazoa > Chordata > Aves > Psittaciformes > Psittacidae > Forpus > Forpus xanthops. The sequence continues at coordinate 29,131 of JASSUY010037364.1, forward strand.
GAAAGTTTGAAAATAAATCTCCTCACTGAAAGTTGTGTCCTTCACAGTTCACAGTTTCAACAAGCGGTGCCAGCCTTTTCTGAGCCCAGAGGAAATCTTTTGCTTTGTGTCATTTTGTCACTTTTGTGCAGGCTCTGTACAGACCTTCTGCTTCCAGTCTTTCCTACTCCTTTTCTGCTCAACCCAGAAGGCTGCCCAATCTTAGGCTGCTAAGTCACTTCTAAGGACTCCACTGCTCCTCTCCAAAGAGGTTTCGCTGGGCTCAGTAAGTCTTCCTCACTGCTCCTCATTGTTAGTGCCTTTCTGGCAGGGCATGAGAGCATTTATATGTCAAATTGATGTCTAATATTTTGACATTATTACAAATGGGCATGTACGCACCAGTTTTGAAATGCCTATAGTTCTGCACAAAACTTCAACTCTAGACAACTGTATTACTTTCTACAACTAAATTAATTTCTTGCAATTATTTATCTTTTTCCCCTTCCTGTTCCCTCATTTGTTGTCAAATTTGGGAAAACATCTTTTTCTATTTATAAATCAGTCTCTTACTCCATGCCACCAATTTTTGCATCACATAAATGGCTATTAAAGATGCTTTCTGCTGCCTCTGGAGAGCGACATATTCTTCTTGCTGTTCCCAGGGAGTTTCTAGTTAATGCTTAGCAACCTGTTTAAACAGCATTTTGCACATGGCCACTAATGGACCATTCCATGTTTTCATGAAGCATCTGGGGTCTGAATAGCACAAAGTCTGGGCATTAATTGCAGCGCTGTCTGCACTTATAGCAGACTGTAGCTAGATGGTGAATGCATCAAGAGCTCTAAAAAGCAAATTGCTTAAAAAATCAGATTCTTTCTAGGTTCTTCTTCCCCTATTCATTATTGCTTTGAAGTTGGTTAAGTAACTGCTATGTTTAAAAATACCATTTATTCCTTAGAGCACTGTCAAGAATGCAGAATTTCCCATCCAGTGTTCTAGGCATTTGGTTGCTTCCTGATGCAGTGATTTAGCAGAGAATAAAAGTGATGCCAGATATGGGTTTTAAAGTTCTCACAAAGATGCATGAACCTTACCTAGGAATCTGACATCATGGACCTGCTTCTTCCTCCAGAAGGTTTTATGCTCTTGGAATCAAAGGCAGTACCACTACACAGAGCAAAAGGCTCGGGTGTGGAATCTGAGTACGTGGGTACATTTCCCTACAACATTTTAAAAGGCTCCTGGCAGTCAATGGTTTAGAAATCATCCCAGTTGTCTGTATTTTCCTACTAGACAGTTAAAGGCTGTTTCACACTGAAGAGAGTGAATATGGTGGCTCCTTGTTTATCTTCTCATCTGCTTTGGCTCACCATTCTGAAGTTCCTAGTCTGGGCATTCAGTAAGGTTCCTGGATGAATTCAGCTCCACGACTCAAAAGGGCCTTCACTGATTCTACTTTCAGCTCCTACGTTGTAGATTTTGGTGAGGTTTTAAAACTTTTTCAATTTGGCACTCATAGATTGGAAACTCATCACCTTTCATTTTTTGTAAAATACCTCTAGCATCTCTTAGGCATTGTACTTGAACTCTTTTGTTCTGAATTGTCCTTATGTACTTCTTTTCCCTTAATGTCTTTTGGAGCTACTTGCAATAGACAGAAACTGTGTTAGCGATGCAAGAGGGTCTTGGGAAAGTCAGAGACTAAGAGAGATGGTTATTTGTTCATGACTCAAGTCTATATATTTTTCTACAGGAAGGTGATTTGTGATTCAAGATTTGCAACTACTCTGTGTCCTGCTACTGGCAGTATGGAAACCACCAGAGAGAGTGCACCTAAATTAAGGAGAACCCAAGGGATGCTTCAATCAGACTGTATTTGCCTTTAGAGGTCTCCCAACTCTTCTTATATTTGAAAACCCAAAGGTACGCAATTGGCACCACTGTTCGCTGTCTTTAGCATATGCTCTCTCCCTTCCTGGCCCTCTCTTCATGCCCTGACTCTCAAAATTAGCTATGTAGCTATTGTGGTTTATGGTTCACAAATGCAATACTTTCTTGTCACTATCTAAATTATTGTAAGCTGCCAGATGACCTCAATACAGCCCATTCAGGAAGATTTTCTGTTACACTTACAGGAACTAGCTTGGGGAAGGGTACTGGGCAATGCAGACAGTTTGTGACACAACAGGTAAATCTGGTGACTGGAAATGAACGTTTAATTGATTTACTCCATAAGCATGTTTCCAAGCAAAGCATATGCAAAACCAAATGAATTCAAACTGTCTTTGCACTACTTGTCTGCAGAAAAATGAAATCCCCACAAACATTTATATAATGATCTTGCTCTCCTCTTTGTAGCATCTCTGAATGGGTCAGTGGGAAAACCATCTTTTCCAGCTTTCCTTTTTCAAAGCACCTCTGCCAGCTTTCTTTCTTCCTCAGTGCTGATGGGTCCCTCCTTGTTGTGGATTAGATTCAGGAGTTTTTTCTCTGGTGTTAGTCAGCCTGCTTCATATGACGGTTTTATTTAGATGTCATGACTGCAAAGCAGTTTTATCTAATTTGCATCAGTATAGTGGAAAGATGGATTCACTCGCTGAATCAATACGGTGTAACACTTTCCTGCTATCCTGATCCAAATGCAGATTTAAGCAGAATAGGGTGGCATACTACACCACCCCTTTTGCTATGAATTTAGACCTACATTCCCGCTCCGGGGGAGGGGAAAGCGGCTGCATTTGGAATGCCAGCAGGAACTCAGCAAGAGATGCTGCCTCTCAGGCACAAGATAGAGGCAATCAGGTGCTTCCTGGTGCTTGCTTTGGATTGCTTCCTCTCCCACCAGCAGGATGCTGTCAGTCCTGCCCAGACAAAGGGCAGCAGGTCTGGCCTGCAGCCAGCAACCTGGCAGCAGTTAGTATCAGTTATGCACCTTGCCCCTAGAAAAGAAGGGTTTCTATTTGCTGGAATATTAAACACTGGATAGGAAAGGTTAAATTGGCCAGCCGTGTTTAAACCTAGCAGACCCTGAGGTATACAGGTAGCAGCAAAAAAATGGGGGAGAGTTAACTTAAAGAGCAGTTAGCTGGGACAATAACTTTCACAGAAAAAGGTTTTTGTGAAAAATTGGAGGGAAGCAGGAGCATGCAGTGTCTCAAACATACAGTAGTGCTATTATAGCCCAGCTAACATCTGATGTCTAGAGAAAATGCTGTTATTAAATATCAATTCTGATTCAGAGGAAAATTATCAGAGATTTGGAGTCAATAGGGTTTTTCATAGAGTGCAATGTACTATGAAGAACATGAATTCCCAGGCATAATTAATATGAGAAGTCTTTGAAATGATATATTATTCTCCTATAATGTATGTATTGAGACTGTTTCAAGGAATTAAATTTGAAATTTGTTTTGTGGCTAGGGAACTCCTCAATTTCAAATTTTTTCCATTAAAATATTCAGAAACATGTAGCCATTTTTCATTTTAGTGAAAATATGTAAAAGGATTTCCTGGCTTGCACTTTTGGTTGCTAATCTATGTCTTAAAGTAGCTTTTTTTTCCTGGTGAATGGATTTGGGTGAAGGTATTGAACTTTTGAATTAGACCCCTAGAATCTGTAGGATTTGTTTTAACTTACAGCAAGATTCATTAAAGAAAGGATTCTTCAAACCTTTTTATAACAAAAAGAGACTGCTTAGCCCTTTTTAGGAAGCTAAGTATAGCAATGAATTGCCTTGTTTCCATGTTCGCTTAGCTTTTAAATGTCATACCCAGAAAGAAAGCAAAGAGGACCATGGCTGTAGCTTTTAATGAGTCAGATGCTGCTTTTTGAAGAACTGTATTCAACCATCAAATAACAGTTGGATACAAACAGACCAGCAAAGACTGTGAGTGATTAGCAGCCAAAATAGCAAGGGCTAAGAAGATTTAAGAAGATCTGTTAAGTCTAAATGATACTGAGGGAAGACCAAAGAGAGCATCAAAAAAGAAAGCAGATTGTGATCACTTACTTCCTGGAAGTAATAAGGAAGATCCCACAGGCTTAACTTTGAGTAACCACGATTTATGGATGGATTTGAGGAAACATTTTTAAAGCAGGGTGAAGCAGAGGAATAGAATACCTGTGGAAGCATCAAATCTTTCTCACTGGAAGATTGGAAGCACTGTCCAAAATGTTTTTTCTCTGCAGAACATGGAGTTTCTAGGTCTGGCTGATCCTTTGATATGTCCCAACAATTTCAGGCAAAATAATAATCTCCTTCCTTTTCCCTGCCCCTTTTTCCATTCAAAATTGAATGAATTACATAGGCCACAAAAGAGATAAAATGTCTACCAGAGGATCCCGATCTGGCCGATATGTGGGGTATGACTGTGAACTTCCATCATGAATTACTGCTATTTGACAGTGGCCATCATGGATTAGGCAGAGAGATGAGCTGTCTGACTTCTCTCCAGATTCCTTTCAGTCTTATTTTTTTGCTGCAGAAAATAATCAGAGAGTTGGCAGTGAAATTGATGGTCACCTAGTCACAATCTTCCATAGAGACTAAGAGTGTAAAATCCCGCACCCCAGCAAAACACTCGTTCCCCATAATGTAACTGTGTGGAGGTGACAGCTTACTGTCAGCTGTAGGATTAGAGACGTGGTGCTAAGGGGACAGACAGCTCATCATTCTAACTCACTGGTCCAAATATGTGAGGCTGTGACAGGAAGAGAAAGCAGGTAACTTTTTGAACTACTGCTGGTGCTTGCCAGAGTAGGAGACACTGAGTAAAAAATGTTTCAGATTCTCCTGTCACAGTTCTGCCTCTCAAGTGTGAAATTAATTCATTTTGACAGTTCCAGTGGAGATGGGAAGATATGCACTGAGCTGCTTAACCTTTTCCTGTCCACTCCCTTTCTTCCCCTTGGTAGAATCATGCCTGTCCATCAATTCAGCTGGGCAGATGTATAAGGTATTTGGGCATTTCAGCAATGGTCTCAGTCCCCTAGGGTTCTTGGAAATGACTCCAAGAACTTTATCTGTCATCATCCTCCTGATTTCAATTGTCTCCAAACCTAGCAAATTCTTGTGAAACTAAATAAAAAAAAAACAACAAAAAAGACTAATCTGTGCTGCAGCAGTAAAATGCTGTCTTCAGAACTGCTATCACTATTTGTTGTTAGAGACATCTCCAAAACCACTGATCGAAGAAACACTCAGAAGACTCACAATAATTCTCTCATTCCCTCGCTATCCTTTCAAAGCCAGCTCCCAGAGTACTGTGCACTGCCTGCTAGACAAAAGAAAAAAATAGTCTGCCAGCACAATGTAGAAAAGCTGATGACTTTTAAGACATTCAACACCGAGAAAGCTGCCACTGATCAAAACTTGCTGTGACTCAGCTAGGATTTGCGTGACAGAGAGTCATTTTGCTACTTACTGTTGATTACTGAATTTGAAACCCTCTGAGGTCTTCCAAAGGTGTGAGAACTGTTAAAGAGCGAGTGCTAAGAAAGGGATCTATTACTGGAAAAAGTGTTTTTCAAGGAAATATTGATAAAGTTTAAAATATAATTAAAGAGGCTGGGATCTACGTACATAATAAATGGCCCATTCTTAATCTTATTCCACTGTAAAGCAAAACAGCACTCAAGGGTAAAAACAGGTGAAAACAGTTTATTCACTTAAGGCTGTAATAGGTTTATCCACTTCTGTATACAAAGCAGGAGAGTTTATCTGCTTCTATGTTCAGTATTGCAACAAAGAATAAAGCAAGAATGTGAAACAAGTGATAAAAAAAATCCAGAAAAAGGACTGGGTCAAAATCAGTGTGTGTGTGTGTGTGTGTGTTAAAAAGTATGTAAAATATTATATAAATATATATTCCTATAGATATATAAGCATGTATGCATATAAATTAATGACTAGATATAAATAAAGATTAGTCCGTACTAGTCAGAATAATGCAGATGGGTGTAAACTTCACAGAAAGCAGCCAGGAATAGGTGCTTTGGTGGACACCAAGTTTAACTCCAATCAGTAATGTTCCCTTGCAAGAAATGAAACCACCTACTGAGCTGCATCAGTAAGAGTATAGCCAGCAGGTTAAAGAACAGGCTGATTGCTGGGAGGTACTTCTGAGGCCACATCAAGAGTGCTGTATCCAGATCTGCCTCCTGCAAGGTGGGACTGACAAGAAAGGGAGTTACAAATTGGAGAGTCAAGCAGAGGACAGCTAAAATGGTCTGAGGAGTGGAGCACATGATGTATGAAGGTAAGCTGAGGGAGCTGTGTTTGCTCAGTCTGGAGAAGAGAAGAATATGGATGAATCTAATATCTGTCTTCAACTACCTAAAGGTGAATTGCAGAGATGACAAAACTAGGCTTTTCTCAGATTGGCACATCAAAAAGACAAGAGGCAACTGTCACAAGCTGCAGTAAGACAAGTTCTCACTGAGTGTAAGGAAAAATTTTTCGTGGTAGAAATGTTCAAAGGCCCAAATATGTTGCTCAAAGAGGTTGTGAAGTCTCCAGCCTTGCAGATCTTCAAAATCAAGCCCTATACAATAGGTCTAAAGTGGAAATTGCACCTCCTGTGAACAGGGTCTTGACCTGGATGATATTCCTACCAAATTAAATTATCCCATAATTTCATGATTCTGTGGTATTTGTCTAGTCAGTTTTTAAAGTTTCTTCATGATAGAGACTCCACTCTCTCACAGACAATCTATTGCAGTGCTTCCCAAAGAAATGAAAATGATATTCCAAGAAACTGTGTTTTGACTGCACTAAACCAGCTTCTTGACGTAGTTACAACCTTTACATTGCAATGCTGTGACAATTCCAAGTAGTCAGAGGAGGAAACCAAATACACTGTACTTCTTACAGCTGAGTTGAAGGAAATAGAAAGAGTTAAGCATTTCAAATCATAGTATTTCATAACCTAAAGCAGGAGTTATAAGCCTATTTCTTGCTAGAGAATGGATATGTATTTCAAACACCTTTGGCAGACCCTGTATTAAAGTTTTCCAATATTGATGATAAAAAAGGTATGGCTGCAGAACATATGAGATGATTTCATGGCTGTAATTTCCTATCTCTATTATTGTGAGAGAGTTAAGAATATATATTAAATATATTAAACCTGATTCTAGGAAGTTAATTACCATAAAACCATTGTTTTGCCTGAAGATTGTTAGATCTTGACATTTACGATGAACCCAAAAAGTACACACTTCTGAAAAAGCCACCCATAAAATCTGAATTTTAAGTATTACAGGTTTGTATTTGCCATTGTATTAAGTGGCACTGTAGTATCTAATTTTGTTACATTCCCAGGAGCATAACAATCTCCAACCGATCTTTCATAAACTCTGACTTTCAGTTAATTTTGAATTCATTGCCCATCTTCTTGCTCACTTTATTTTTCTGTTTATTTTAAAACTAATGCTGATCAATCTCTTTCTCTGTAAGAATAACTTTTCTTTATGTCATTATATTTGAAACATGTAATTTGGTCCTTTGCCCTCAGTAGCAGGCACATACCATCAGCTCAGTGGTCTCCAGAGTCTCATATGCAGCATGTATGTTGAAATGCCTTTTTAAAAAATACAGAATAGAATATATGCTGAATAGAAAATAACACTGTACACATATTAGGAGAGTATATGAAGTGTGCATCTTCTTTAAACACCGAGATCTATGTTCATCAGGTATATGTTTGTAACCTCTTCCTTTCTTCCAAGTCTCATCTCTACTGTCAGTGACTGTGGCTGAAAGATTTTTATTTGCCCCTAGTCACTGAAACAACACTATTTTTACAGAGGAACTAGCCTCATCTTTCCAGAGGCCCAGTTGCATCCTTAAATTCAGTAGCATCATTCTACCATATGAAATAATTTTATTAGGAATGACAAAATCAGGTTGTTGTCAGTTTCCAGTAAAAATCAGATGGTTGATTTTTTGTTATAACAAACATAGCTCTGACAGTCTCAGCATTTTGAGTATTATCCTCTGTAACATCCTGTGTACCATGCAAGATTTTGAGGTCAAACTCACCTTTCACAAGTGTATTTTTCACAGTTCAGAGGGGCTAACCTGTGAATCAGAGGAGATAACCTGTGTTCAGAGGGGTTAGTGCTGTGAAGTGCTAGCACAGCACTGGTAATGTGAGGAATCAGTAAGTCTAAGTCCAGGTTTTACCTTTGCCTGTTGCATAAACTACTAAAATATTTTTTCTAAGGCTTCTACATATCTCGATCTTACACTTCTTGGAATAGTTTTCATGGGCACTCACAGGTTGAACCTAACTTTTAAAAGTGTACCAAGACTAAATGCAAACAAAACTGATGTTTTTTGAACTGCTGAAAATGCAGGTGGATCTTACAAACAATGAAAAATATCCTTTTTCAGGGTAGCATTTTTGAGGGCTGGTCACCCTTTGCAGCTGGATTGTGCTCTAGAGCTGCTCTGGGAAACACTTGCACCGGCAGGGAGAAGAAAAGAACAGCATGCAGTGGTTGTATGGAGATAATGTTTTCTGCAGGTTTTATATTTCAACCCTCAACACAGTCATGCTGAGGATAAAACCAAGGATTACATTGATTATTTTGGGTATTACTCAGGTTAATTCAAGATGACTGGATCACATTTCTCATAAGAATTGTATGACTCAGACTTGTCAGACTGAAATATAGGTAAGTATATAAGGCGTTTTCCCAAAAAACAAATGGATTTGACAGTGATTACCCAAGTCAAAACATCATGGGTAGGACACCTCACATCTGCTTTTAAATGCTTGCTCCTAACAACCTTCTTAGAAAATCAGTATAGTTTCTCTTACATCTTGCAAAGGGAAATGCAGATATGTTAAAGCTATGATTTACCCATTTTAGACCTACTTTATGATGAAATAATAAAAAGCCCCCTGACAAGCTGTTATTTAATGATAAAAAGGACTCCCTCTGATTAACTAATATCATTTAACTAGTATCATTTGCATAAACTTTGCTGGACTGTAGAGACCCTTTGACAACAGGATCATGTAAGTTTATGGTCTTTTTTTTTTCTTCAGAGCTTGTTTAAGATCAATTTGTTGCTCAGTGTTCCTTGCTTTGCTGTATGTGTTCTCTCTCTTCTCAGCTTTATGCACTGATTCACCTCCTAGCATTTACAGGCTGAACAGCAGACTAAAAGGCTTAACTCAAGGATATTGATTGATTTCAGCTTTGTGTGATTTCAGAAAGGAAGTAACAGAAGTTGAGCAGGATCCTGAAGGCATCTGTAGAATTGCACAACATGGCCCAGAGTCATGCTTTTACAGACTGGCCTTTCACTAAAATGCTTTGATATATCAATAGGGATGTAACTGCTCTGGCAGCAAAAGTCCCTTTCTTCTAACAGAAAGAATTCTCTTTAGCGCCTGATAGAAATTTGTACATGACGTGAAGCAGTTAAATACCCATCTGGTGGTGATGTGTTACATAGAATCCTATTGCTTCTTACTGTCATCGGTAGCACAAGGCATGCAGTCTGACTCATTGATACTTGCGGTACCAAAGGAGACATTCAGAACACATACCTTTGTGGTCAGAGATCTTTCCATGGCCCTGGTTCTATCTAGGTACTTTCAGTTTCCTTTAGTTTGTTTCTTATATTCATTTCACATATCACTCTTTCTTTTCCCACAAGTACTCCTGAGCTTTTCTCCATGCTACTGTCCTCTAATGAGCCCTCTGCCACTTCAGTTTCCATTTCATCCCTCAAAATGTTGCCTTCAAACTCCATTTATCACTTATTTTTCATAGTCAGGACATGCTGCTATCTCAGGTTAATTAAAAAAAAACAACAAAAAGAAAGAGCAAGATCAAGAAAATATTAAGGAAAAAAAAAAAAAACCCGTCTATACGAATCTGTAAATGTCATTTTATTTTCTTTTGCTTTGGAAATTTTACCTCCAGATGGCGCTCTCTTTTCTTGATCTGCATTACTGAGTCCTGAGAGGCCAGGAGCTGCCTTCGCAGCGTCAGTAAATCATCTTGGACATCTGAACTTTGATCCTAGAAAGCGTTTAAGAGTTTGGCTCTCAGTCAACTTCGGGATTTTTCATGTCTCTTAGGTATTCAGTTAATGATAAAGTGCTTTGCACAATCAGCAGTGTATAAATAACAACTAATGATATCCAGCTCTCAGCCTCTGTCCTTGCCTCAGCAACCAAATACTAATTTGATGGCTAAGTATTGCATATGGGATAAATATGTGGAAAGTACTGATGCATAAGCCAGTCAAGTGGACAGCAAAAGATGCTTCTAGCTTGTTAGAGGTCTTTTGTTCTGATGGTGAGCTGCAGTTACAAGCAGGGGAAGTGACTTGTAATAGGAAAGAGAGCAAGATGCCCTGGCATGTTTTGTATAGCTTCTCTGCCTGGTTTCTCCCAAGATCAAAGTTTCAATGATTGTGCTCTCACTTTGTTGGCCTGTATATTCATCTTATATCGCATTTCAACCAAAATTGACAGTGAGCAGAATATTCCAAAATGTTAAATTCTAAAGACAGTGATGGAGATCAGCGACTGAAAGGCAAGATTTGTCATGATTAGTCATACCACTGAAGATAAGAATGTTTAAGTTCTGTCCAATATACACACCAAAAAGGAAAAGCAGACCATTGAGCAGCTCTAGCTTTGAGCTAGTCCTAACTATGCTGCCACTTACTCAGTAGATGTGGAGCATGTAATACAGATTGAGGCATCTGGGAGTAGGACACAGAAAGGTAGCATTGTGTGGGGATGGAGATGCTCAGGAGATAGGACATGGATGCAGTAGGAGCTGGGGATCTGTTGCTACCATTGCCAGTAGAGAACTGGTGCTGTATTTCTGATTCCTCAGTCCTGAAACATTTAAGGAGAAATCCTTTGAAAGGAGAAATGCAGTAAACATAATGTGGCCTTTAATCTTCTTGTTACTATGATTTTTCTTGTGGTAACTCTAAACAACCTTCTCTGTGGTTTTTCAAATACCTTTGAGATTGAGATCTCGAATTCATTGAGCTAGTGGCACTGAATTCTGCCTATCTGGACCTTAATATGGAATCAAATCCTATTCAAATATATGGATTAAGCATACCTGTAAATTTTGATAGTATTAAGTACTCAAAGTTTTGTAATAAATGTGTCATGATATGCTCTGTTCTGTGCAGTCTGCAATTATACAGTTGGATGCACTTCCAAAGGACTGGAAAGTTTTCCCATACACCCATATTTTTAAATACATAGAGCAGATCAGAAAGGGATTTGATAATTTGCAGCACAGTTTTTACGATGTGAATTTATCTAATCTGCCATAGGTTTATATAACACACACTTCGATGCAGCAAAAATGCTACATGCAGTAGTTTGGTTTTGTAATTGTTTTCAGAATCCATTCAACAGAGAAAAAAAATAAAGAGGGAAAACGCCACTTTTATCCCCTAAGATGAATTTCGAGTTATAGTTCAAAGTTTTGCTTTCATACAACTCAATGAAATTAGAACCTATAGTTTCTTTTCGCTAAGTAGTTTGTGAATGTTGCCCCAATAGTAAAACCTTAGATGAGAATCCCTCTTAGATTTTACTTCAGGCTAAAGCTGACATAACAAACTTCATATAAGTTCAGGCATAAAATCTTGCTCAGTGAGTTTATTTTTTGGGGGGTATAATATTGTTGACATGCACTTTTATGGAAAGTTTCATAATAGAATTATGCAGAAATGTCTTTGTGAGATGTACAGTTTGAGAGTTGAGCTCTAGATAAATGTTACATATACATCCTGTGATCCCACAAAGCTCACTAAGTAAAAGCTACAAATTATGTCTGCCATTCTGATTTTTTAATTTAAAACATATCTACTCCATCTCTACAGATACTAGTTACCCTTCTCTCTCAAGATATCTTATGTTGGTTAACATCATTCCTCCAATTCAGAACAATTTGGGATTTGTCAAAACATGTTGCTTCTGTTATTGAAGGCATATGATTTTCTCTGGCTGTAGAAAAATGTTTCTCCTTTTACTAACTGGTATCATCTGGTCTACTATAAATTACAGTTTACAAAAGTTGTCTTACAAGGCTTGTCTATTTGATAATGATTAGCAGTTTTTGCTTCAAAATTAGATTTTCTGAAAGCCATGTTTATAAAGATTAAAATTACTAGACAATTAGTAATGCTTTCATTGGCCCTTGTCCTTTTATAAGTGAAGCATTTTGTAAATACAATAATATAAGAAACAAACCTGTACAGACCTCTCTGTCATTTCCATTTTTCTCTCTAATCATAGATACTGAGGCTCTAGCTCATTGACCTTGCTGATACATTGACATCTGACAATTGACATTGACATTGCCGATGCATTGACATTGACATTGCCGATGCATTGACAATTACTGACACATTGCTGATGCATACCTTTTGTCACATATTCAATATATTAATTCTAATGTGCTATCCCGAGTATGCAAACTAGTCTGCATCTTCTAGAATGGATTTCCACTTTCAGCACAGGCCAGGAAGCAGCTGAGCACTTTGAGAAGGAGCACCAGAATAATGACTCCTTTACTTTTAGAACAACATTGCAGTGTACCCTTTTTCAGTTTGATTAATTTTGACATTTTTGACAGTAGTACCTTGGCAATGGTAAAAATCTCAGACTTAAATGCTACTTGAATATTGATGTCACTCCTCAAATAAAAAGTTTTGTAGCTTCATTTGAAAAAATAAAGCACATGATATTTATATTTATGTGCAATTCAGATTCACTACGTTTCACTTTGTTGGGAAACTCAGTGCTATGATGGCATCATCCTGGTCGATTTGATGAAGGAAAAAAGCAGGTAAGCCAAAAAAAAAAAAAAAAGGCATGTCTTTGAAATACCTTATTTCTCATGTTACATTAATTTTAAACTAAACATTTTCAGCTTCCATTTGCTGTATGCAGTTGCAGTGTGTCACTTCTCATGTCTCACTTGTGTAGGCATCCCCCTGACAACTGACCCTATTAACTTGGCACAGACTTGATGGTGTTGACCGAGGCACCGCATGCAGGTTCTGTTTCTGCAGATCTGGTCACATTTTATCAATAGGTTGAAGCAGATGAAACTGTGCTGCAAGGCACTACAAAAATTGCTTACATTCTTCCATTTCTTGGTATTCAAGTATTTCCTTTTGGCTTTCAGGATCAGATCATCAAAGAGCTGTAAATCAGAACAGCCTCATGAACTGCACTGGAAAAAAGATTGATTTCTTAAACTTCTGTTTAAATCATAAAGAACAACACAAATTTTCAGGGCTACTGCCTTCTGCTTTTTTCCTTGGCATACTTTAATCAATGAAAAGACAAATCTCATTCCCTAATGCAAACAGTAACATTGATCATAAAGGAACAAATCCTAAATTATAGAAATTAAGAAGTATATCAATCCTGAACTGGTGCAAACAGTGATTTGCTTCTTTTACTTAGCAGGTTTTGTTGCTTCCATGTCTTCAAATACCAGATACTGTGTTGGATAGAAATGACTGCTGTTGCTGAACCCAGGAGACAAAGTTATCTGAAAGTGGATTGACTGGTATTCCTCTGCTGAGGTACAGGTGTACCTAGACCGTGTTTTTCTTCCTGCCTTAGAAATTAGTTTTCTAGAAAAAAATATTCAAGAAAGAGTTTTCTAAGTAAGTGGCTTGTTTAATGATATGAAATGCCTGAATGTTTATTGCAGAGCATGAAGTATTTTGTTTCAGCACTCAGGAGATTTTATTATTTCATTTTGTTGATTTGTAAATTTATATGTGCATTAACTAGAAGCAAGTACTTTATTACATGTTGGTTTGTTATGTGTTAGTTTATTAATTTTTAATTGATTTTATATCTCAGGGGTATTATTTTCTTTGTTTTAATATAAAAGTTACAGTGGAGCAATTTTCACATATCAAGTTTCTCTGGTCTATCTTTGGAAAAATCAATAAAACGAGGTGAAAATAAAGTCTGTGACTCAGTGGCTGATACACACAGAAGAATGTCACTCTGCCATGCATTCTTTCTGAAATTATTACTTAACAATTCAGTGAGCTTTGGTTCAGACTCGATCTCTCCACAGCTCTAAAATCCTGCCAGGTGACCGCTGATGTTGTCACAGGGAAGTTCTGTGCAAACATCAATATTTCTGGACGATGCTGCCACGGTGTCACTTGCTCAGCTTTTGACTGCATTGCCATAAGGGAGTCTTCAGATGCCGCAAGCTGACACTAATACCTGTGAGGTGTGAGACTCTCTAAGCTCTGGAAGCTCATCCAGCACATCTCTGTCCTGCTGCTGAAGGGAGGCAGTTTGAGCCTAGCTGGCTCTGGGATGGATTAATGGTGTCTCTCTGAACCATCAGTCCACCTACAATGCTACAGGACCAATGCTTGCTGATTTTTAAGTCCCAGACATACTTAGGGTGGGTTTAATATGGATAAATTTGCTGATTGTCTTTCCCTGTAATTTCATTTGCTTTTTCTTTTCCTCTAGTTGTTAAAATGAAACGCATATCTTATGGTATGAGATACTTTCAAAATCAGTATTTTTTATCCCAGTTCATCTAAATGCACATCACTCCTAGTAAAACATTAACATGTTACCTGAAACAGTGTTTGTAGTCTTCAAAAAGATATGTTTACTGTCCCTTGGCCTCTTTTTAGCATAGCGCATGTTGACCTTAAATTGATTGATACGTAGCATTGTCATTATTACCTAACATGATTGTTGCTGCTCAGACGTGAGGTTGACCAGATTATATACCAGCTGTGTAAAGGGCTTTATACCATAGACTAATGTAAGATCTCTGCCTCCAAAGATTCTGCAGTAATTAGACATTTTAACCAAAGGTTTTATCTTTCAAAGAACATTACACTCAAAACTTGTTAATGAACCATGGATATTTTAACTCCTGCTTTGATGTCTTTCAAAATATTCTCCTTTCTGGTTTTCTGATCTGATTTCTGGCCTCAGAATTATTTTCCTCCTTATGATTTCCTGCTGAGGGTGAATTCTTTCTTCATGCGTCTGTCTTGTTCCACAGGCTGTTCCAGTCATCAGGTATTCACAGTAGTTCTGTATCTCTTCTCCTGGATCCAACAGCCAGGTTTCCTGTAATTTCTCAAATTTTGCTTTAACGAAGTTGATTACCAATCAAGAATGCAAGAAGCATAGGCTATGATTAGACACATGGAGATCAAACCCTCATAAATATAAGCATGCTTAGACTGTACTTGTATAATCAAGATGCGCTGCAAAACATCAAGTAGATCTTAGAGAAGCAGTGGTAATTTCTGTTAGAAACGTTATATGTGCTGTCAAAAATGCTACAAAGAAGGATCTGATATATCACAGCTGCTGCTCCATTCATACTACAATTTTTAAAAGAGATTGTTACCACTGAGGAAATAGAGCAAGATGAAGAAATTAGGTATTAACAAGGCACTGCCTAAGTCTCTCTATGTTGAATTAGATTCAATACCTTTGATTCTGGATGCATTTGTACTCACTTTTAACAGGCTCCGGTGCAATTCTTTAGTATCTGTAAGAGAAGATTTTTTACTCAGGTAGGATGGATTTTGTTCACATTTTCCTCTAGGCTTTCAAAACCAGTCTAAATCATTGCCTGAATTCTATAACAAAAGACAGGGTGTCCATATATTTCACTTGTGCATTTTATTCTCAAACTGAAGACGTGCATGCTGTTGCAAAAGCACAATTATGTAGATTTATTATGTGCATGTATATCCTGTAAGTGCAGAAAAACTGTGGTATCTGGGTACATAACTGATGCTGAGATACCTCAGGCTATGTGCAAAATGTAATATTACCAGCAGACTGAAGGAGGTGACCTTCCCCCTCTACTCTGCTCTCACGAGACCTCACTTGGAGTATTGTGTGCAGTTCTGGTGTCCTCAACAGAAACAGGACATGGAACTGTTGGAACAAGTTCAGAGGAGGACCACGAGGATGATCAGGGGACTGGAGCAACTCCCCTATGAAGATAGGATGAGAGAGTTGGGGCTGTTCAGCCTGGAGAAGAGAAGGATGTGTGGAGACCTCATAGC
>JASSUY010037366.1:0-120766 GCA_032466535.1 Forpus xanthops
AAAAGGGCTCGCTGCGAGCCCAGGCAGCCCCAGGGCAGGCAGTAGAAGGGCCACCGGCAGCCCACCACTGCACAGACAGACAGTTGCTTTTGTTCTCTAAAAAGAGACCGGTAAAGACCCGCCAGCTGCGTCCGCTCCGAGCCGCGAAGGCAGCGCTAGAGTGGCAGAGACCCCGCTGCCTGCGGCAAGAGTAGGAAGCAGGTCCCGGCAGGGAGACCCGCGGCGGGCCCTACCTACCTCTTTTCGGTCTGGGGAAACTCTCGTGCAGGTGGAAGATGACTTTCTCCACGAAGTGCTGAATGTTGCTATGCTCGGGTCCTCTGACAAACACCATCCAGTCGTGAGTGAAGCCTTCCACGGTGGGCTTCTTCCTGACCTGGGCTCTGTGCCCCAGCTCCAGCTTCACCTGAACGGCGCACTGTGGGGTGAAAGGCGGGGAGCTGCCGGTAAGCGCCCGAGGAAGCGGGGCTGCGCGGGTGCCCGACGGAGAACCGGCCCCACTGCAGGCGGAGAGGGACACACACGGACAAAACGGTACCGTATACCCAGCACCAGGAACAAAACTAGAAAGGGACGACCGCAGCCCTGCAACCAAAAACCAGCCCCTCAGGCGAGGACGCGAAGAGCTCTCCCTGCTACCGGGAGGACTCGGAGAGGCGCGCAGCGGTGTTCTGCCGGCGAGGGCAGCCGGGGGCCACTGCCAGGGACGCGCCGAACCCCCTCCCGGCGGCCCCGCGCTCTGTCCCCCCGGTGAGGCGGCAGGATCATCGCTAAGGGGACACCGCCGCCTCTCCTCGGGTGCGTGCCTGCTTCGCACCGCTGCCCGGAGCGAAGGACAGACAGCGGGAAGCAAGGAAAGCCGCGCACAAGGAGAAATTCCCCGTCACGCCAGCCCCTTCCCGGCGGCTCCGGGCAGAGCGGGGAGGGGGCCAATGCGGCGGTTCCGCGGCACTCACCGAGCCCGCCATGCCTGGGGCGCCGGTTCCGCTGGGGCGCTCGCTTCTGTCCCCAGCCCCTGCCCCGCAGCACTAATTCATGAAGACGTGGAGATGACGGCGGGCGCGCAGAGGAGCGGCGGGCGGCCGGCGCCTCCGCCGCGTTCTGCGGGGCCGGAGAAGGCCCCGGAATAAACGTCCCGCGCCCGCCGAAACGAGCGTGGAACCCCCTGCGGAGCAGCGCCGGTGGGAGGAGCGGGCCCCGCGGCCGGTGTTCGCACGCCAGGGGCTGCCGCCGAGCGAGACCCTCCACGCGGAGCCCGGGATTCCCGAGGTCCCGCTGCGGGTCGCTCCGCTCCGGCCCCCGAGCGCTTCCTCGGCATTTTGTCTAGAGAGCTCTCCATCATCAGCAGCACCATTTCCAGCCATGCCCCAGCCCGTACAGACAGGACGGGAAATCCACCTCAGCAGCGGGGACATAAAACAACGTAAAAACCTCATACTAAACGGTACTTATGTCACAGAACCGCCGCCTCGCCAAGAGCACTCGCAGGACACCGCGCTGCAAGGGGGATGAACAGGCCATTACGGTTCCAGTAAGGGTTCCTGAAGCGCTCCAATGCCATTCCTGCAGGCTATTTAGGCACTCAGGAGCCCAAGTTTAATGGGACCGAAGCTCAGCCATTCCACCTGAATTATTTATGCACTTGTTTAAATGTTAACCTTCAAATTTAGGGTCACTATGAAAATAAGAGATCTTATTACTGAGGTGAACATATTTCTTTTCCCAAAAAATAACAATATTTTCTCAAGTATTTTCACTCTAAGTTATATTTAAACCAACCCTCGCTTTGCTTTAATCCTGACCATGTAGGGAGTTTTATAAATAACAGAAGTAGAATAAATTACGTGAAAAAGATGGAAAACTGACCCTAGCCCATATGTAAAAGGAGCCTCAGTGACACTTGCTGCAGGGATGTCAGTCAAGGATCTGCTGGGGGGTTATTGGATTTCTTTTCACCGGGAAGTTCAGGTCTCTCATCTAGAACCTGACAAACCTTCATTGCTGAATCCTGGCATACGCGTTGTCCCTGGAAGTCAGTGAGAAGCCACACCCCTGTCTTTCAAATACAATTCCCCAGAAGTCAAGGGGTGAAGCAGATGACAGGCATTCTGCTGAATTCAGGACCTAACTGGGTATGACTTCGGTGCTGAGCTGAATATGGGCAGGACACAGAGGTGCTGAGGTCTGCACAGAGCCAGTGAGCAAGCTCAGACGCAAACTGCTTCTGGCTCAGGTTTTCACCCACATCTTGACCTGTTCTTGACGTGGTTCTGCTCTGCTTCCTGGGATTTAGTCTGTGAAAGCTGCTCCTTTACTGCTGAGCTGAGCTGGGGAGGCTTTACTCACCCCTCCTTCCACACACATTCCATGTTTTTGCCCACCTGTCAGGACAAAATATTCCTCTACACAACACATGGAGCATCAATGCATTCAGAGCTCACTGGCAGGTCCCCTCGTCCTGGGAAGGGCTGATGACTGCTTTCAAAAAGGAGCAGTGGTGGGGATGGCTGGTCAATCCCAGCAAGGGTGTTAATGATATTTTTGGGTGCCTGTCTTCTTCTCTTTTTCCTCGCTCCTACCTCCAGCCAATAAGAAGGTGACTGCCAGTATTTTTTAATTCCTTTTTAAACCACCTTGCTTAAACACAAAGGCACGAATAATAATATAGGTTAAAATAATTGCATCTCACACAGAAAGGAAAAACTCAGAAGTTACACCTAATGTATTTCTTCTTTTATAATAAACCCAATTTTACTCAACTTGTATTTGAGAACAATTCTTTAACTATCAGTCTCTAAAGGCTAAAACCTAAAAAAGGTTTCTAAGGCTAAAAATAAAGCTTATAAGCCTATGTCCTGGCTATTTCATGCCAGATCCTACATTCAAGCACTTGAAGATCTTTCTCTCCCAAACTAAGTTACCTGCAGGAGGAAATGTTTCTGGGACAAGGCTGGCTCAAAGGGACTGCCTATTTAAGATACAAGGAGGTTTGTTCACAGCAGAGTAGGCTGGAGCTCCATAATTCCTCACACACAGGTGTCTGCTGGGGCTGCACCAGGCTCCTGGCAAGGCCATGAACGCTCGAGGGATGCAGAAGTGACAGAAGTCACTCGTGGCCCAAGAATTTCTTAGTGGAATAGCTGATAGCAGGACTGGGAAGAGCTGCCGGTAACAGCTCTGCCAGGAGCCTCTGGGTCAGAGGGAAAAGAAATTGGTTTATTTCATGGTTTGCTGAAAACAGCAGTAAATAAAACCTAGAGGTAAAGTGCCTGATCAGGCACTGTGCATGATGCCAGCCATTCCTGGGACAGGGAGAGGGGCCAGCAGCTCACAGAGGCCCCTAGACGGTCACTTTACTCGCAATGCTGCATGAAGCAGCAGAGAATACAACTCCCTTTGCCTCAGCTTTACTGGTTCTGGAGTGCTGTCAGTAGTAAAAATGTGTTTTTTTTTTTTTTTTCATCAGACAAAGCAGATATAACCTTCAAGGCACACAGGAAGCCAATGTGGGCAAGAGTAAGACGCCACTTCTGCAGGGTCACATCTCTGATGAGGAGAGAAGAGGTATGCAGACTGCACTGCTTTGCTGCTGACTCTGAAAACACTCTGCAAGGATCTGATTTCAGCCCACAACAGCAAGGATGTACTGAAAGAATTCAGAATAGATTTGTTTCTTGTTAAATCTACTAACAGAAATGGCCTGACCTACTTCATCCAACCCAGTGCTCAGGGACATCCCACAGCATTCAGACCATGGCATCAAACCAATCTGGTCTATGAGCCAGACTGTTGCCTTGGGCTCAGTGTATGCACCACTCTAAAAAATGAAGGGAATCTCACAGAAAGGAATAAACCACTACAAAACTGGGATGAGGAAGAACTATGCCAGGTGTGGTTGGAAAAGCTGTGCCTTCCCTAGGAGTGGAGGCTTCCTAACAATGTTCTATTTTCCCTTGCACTTAAAGATTATTTAAATCACTATGTTATTGCCTTTCACTTCCTATTTTAAACATCCATTGGCATGAAATAGTGCTTATTCATTAAAGAAAGGTAAACCAACCACACAACCAGATGAGAGCTCTCTCCAGCTCTCATTCTCATTTCTCATACAGCTTTGGGCAGTAAGTTTCATCACATTGTGATTTCCTAATCTGTAGTGCAGAAATGCCAATCCCTGACTCTTTCACAGGTAGCTTGGGGAGTTTGAGGAGACGCTACCGGTAAAGCTGTAACAGTGCAGAGGGATATCCAGGGTTTTACTAAAATTACAGAGGAAACCTGTGACTGATATTGCTGTCAACTGAATTAAATCACTTAAATTTTAGTCTTAAATCCTAGCGAATTTCTAGACCTCAGTTTATCCTGTAAGACCCCTCTTCTTTGGTCACACTCCTATACATTCTGTAAGGAACTCCTTACACATTAATTTTCTAAACTGTGAATCCCTAAAGAAATTCTAAAGGAAATGAAAGCTTTCAGACACTTTACATAGTTCATATATGCCTTATGACCATCTACCCAATCCACACTGTTGGCTATCAAAGTCATGGATGACCTCAGCCAGGAATCCATGCACCACAGGAACGCAATCACTGCTTTCAAGCTATATTCATTAGTGTGGAAAGATTCAGGGAGATCTTTGCAGGATGTTTGAAACATGGTGCTGCCTCTCAAGGTACCTCATCCATTTCTCTGACTCTTTCCTGATTTACGGAAAGTGCCACAGAATAAGGATTCTGTTAATGGACCACACAACGGCAGCAGGTGATGAGCTGCTCTGAAAGAGAACAGTTCTGAATCACATACTTTAGAAGGGACACGTTTTCTTGAGACAGCAAAGTTCTACCTTGAAATTCCAACAGAATGGAGACGGAGAAGGATACATTTGTCCAAGAACCTGTATCTGCAATGATAAATGATGTATAAATAATGTATTTTGAAACTAAACTCTGGGATGAATGTTTTATAGTGGAGTAAATCCTAAAATGACTGATGCATTACAGCAATGAAAAAAAGCAAAGCTAAAAGGAGACCTCCCAAATAAAACAAGTTAGTTATTAGTCTTTCAGACTGGCTATATGCAAAGATGTATCCATTGCCTAAAAAGAGAATAAAATCTTGCAAGGTCCTTAAAGAATTGCTCTATTTCTCTCACTTCATGTCATTCCTCCTCCTAAAACACTGTGCCTCCCTGATTCCCAGCCCATTCTCCTCTTGCTGCTGCATTTTTCTTAAGGTATAGACTTTTGTCTTTAGAACAGAGCTTGGGCATTCATCTGCTGATAAACTGTTTATCTTAGCTTTTATGAGGGCGCCTTGCTGCAAGCCAGCCAGAGACAGGATCCTGGGTGTTTGTCCGGGAGTGACGGGTATTTATACCTCCCCTTGGCTCTATATATCATGGGAGGTGGAACTCCACTGTCTCTGTTTCTCGCTTTTTCTCTCAGCAGTGTCTTCTGCCGTAAATCTGAATCTCTCAGAACGGACTTTTCTTGGCTGCAACCCCACTTGGAGGAATTGGTTCTATTTATTTATTTACTTATTCATGCAAAAGGTTTGCAACAGAGGAAAACCAAAGTTCTTCTCAATCCTACCCCTCCTCTTCCCCACCTCACCATCCTCCTTTGCGTGCCAAACACTAACATCTCAGCAGTCAAGGGAAGAGACCAGAGCTGCTTGAGTATCTCACAGTTTGCAGACCAATTCATTATGAAGAGAGAGGCCACTGGGAGAATTAGCAAAGATGAAACAGAAACCAAGGCATTTTTTGTGTTAAAAAATTACACTTCTATTTACAAGCAATGGCTCCTGACAGGGATCTGAATTTCCACACAGGCAATGTTGTTTATCCAAACAAACTCCCTGTAGCAGCATATATTACACATATATATACACATGACAAGTAGGAATGCATTTATCTCTTTTTTTGCCAGCCTGCTTATTAAGATAAACATCTATTGAGATAAACCAAGTTTTTATTATTCCCTTTGTATAAAACACTAACAACTGAGTGACAGAGATTCAATGAAGTGAGAAATACAGCAACCCCTCCAATCAAGCCCTGTGTGCATGCAAGTGATTCATTGATGCCAGCTACTGAATAACTCTGATACATAACATTTCCCACCTCTGATATTTAAAAAGACCTCCTCGCCCTTTTAGCACCAACGGAGCCCTTCAAATGTTTTATTGCTAATTGTCTAATGCCCAGTGATGAATGGCTGCTTGACTGAAAATGACAACCCCTTTTCTCCCAACTACTTCATTTTCCTGGCTCCAGTGGGGGTGAAGAGGAAAAAATAAATCCGATTACATCATATTTTCTGTTGGTTGTGAATGAGGGAAAATTAAACTTATTTTAAAAGTACTTCTATCAATTATGTCCTGAACCCCCAAGTCTCCTCCACTCAGTAAATGTTGCCTGAGATGCTGGGGCAGAATGTTCTGAGAGACTCATGAGTTTTGTGGGAGCACAAAATGCCAAAGGAAGAGTTTAATCCTGTTCACAGAGCCAGAGGGAGCAGGATTACAAATATATCTAACTTGGAAATCTTGGTCTAAATCTAACCTAGCTGCACTTTGTGCTGGCAAGAACCAATTTAGCCACAGGGTAATAGAAGAGCAGAATTTAGCTCAATATATAAAACAACTCCTGATTATTGATTTGCCTCGAGATTAAATGCAGCAGAGGAAGGCCTCACAAATTCAGAATCGCTGCTTTATTTGACATCTTTAAAATTTGCTCTGGCTAGAAAATCTGCAAGGAAGAAGGTGTTTTAGTAAGTAGAGAAAGATGAAACAGTGTCTCCCCAGCATTCTGTACTTATCACTTGTTTCCTGCTTCTTATGATTTAGTCCTTTAGGGAATCTGATACCTTCAAAAAGAAGTAGATCACAGTAATCAGCCAGAGTTGAGTGCATAGCATTATCCTTGCAGCCGCTACACAGTCACAAAACATGAACTCACAGTGACAGGGCTGGCTCTGAAAAGCTGTACATTCAATAGGATACTTTTCAAAGAAACTTGTACCTTTAATGGCAATTATTTCCCCTTTCTCTAACAAATGATGAAACAGACATACACACGGCGGTATGGGATTAATTCAGATACAGAAACAGACACAAAGGAGACTGATTCCAAATGTGCTCATGTTGAGTATGAATCTCGGGGATGTGTTTCTTTGGCTTGGGAGTTTCAAGGCTTTGCCTGTGAAGGCAAAAGGACCCAGGCGGGTAAAATAATGAATCTAGGCTTCCCAGACACAGATCTGACATTTGCTCTCTCCCTCTGACTCAGGCTTTGACTGGGTTCAGGGATTAATTAGCCCATGTAAACGAGTTAGGTTCTCTCTTCTGGCAACCTGGTCACGTAGGAAACCCCCACCCCTCCCCTTCCCCACACTCTCCATCCCCATAATGAAGCATGACTGTAGTAAAACAAGTCTTTTGATGGTGCCTCTTCTCATCACTTTCAAGACAAACAATGTCTCAGAAGCCCCCCAGCTGCTTTTATTTTTCTTATATCTACAGTTACATCTTGGATGTGTTTACTCATCCTCATTAAATATGTTGTTCTCCACACCACCACTCCCCCCCCCCCTTTTTTTTTTCTAATATCCTTCTTTTCTTGCAGTTTACACAACGCATCAATTACAGAATAGAGTTAAAAGCTTTTAGAGCCATTCTTGGGTATAGAGCAACATCCCACAACACCACCATCTCTGTAAGAGCACTGATACAGGGTATAGCCGGAATAGGACAAGCAGCCCCACCACATCTCCACCACGAAGAAAGAAGTGGTCCCAAATTACTACTTCACTGACAGCAAAGCATCACTTATGTGTAGCCAACTTCCTTCAGCAAGCCTGAGTAAGGACTTCGTTGGGCTTTTTTTCATTAAAAAAATACTAACAAGTGACCACTACCCTCCTTTTAATGCAGATACTTGGAAAGTCTAAGGTGGCACAGTAAGAAGAAATAACCCATCTCAGGACTAACAGTCAACTTGACATTCCCATATATACCTTGGTCTTAGAATCACTTTATTTCAAGCAGGATTGAAATAATGACACTTCAACAGAATATCCTTGCTGTTTAGTTTGCCTCCTGGAACCACATCCCCTTCTAAAGTACATGCCCTCATAATAGACACCTCAGCAGTTCAGGAAGATGCCAGACACAATGGCACATACTTTAACTCTCTCACTGTATGAAGATGCTGATCTTCATAAGACGATGTCTCTTTGAAACAGTTCTGATTTTCTTTACAAAATGATCTAAACCAAACTAAAAAGAGCATTGCCCTGACCACTGTGGAAGTTCCAACAAAGTTCTCCCTACTGTGAATATGAGGGTTAACTGTAGTAAGTAAACTGAGCAGCTCAGCTCAGGTATTGAAACAGACTTGGACTAAGGATTCAAAGAAGAGACATTTTTCTTTGTAACAGAAAAAGCAGCAAAAGAAACACTGCTGAATTTGAAGTGTCTCATGGCTTTTTATGCCACATTCACTTCAGATCTCCCCACTTTCCTCATTGAAAAAGCAGGTAGGAATAACCTTGCTCTGCAGACCCTAAACTAAATCACTCTCTCTAGGGGTACAGTTTAGCTCCAGATATTGGAGTCTGCCTGTCATCATTCTGTGTTAGATCTCTTAAGTAAATAAATAAACAAGCAGCCTTCTCCCCCCAGCCTAAGAGAGCCCTTGTGCCCAGGCTTAGGTCTTGCCCAGTGGCTTACTGCTGCAGGACCTGAAGGGAGCAGGGCAGGGGCGAGGTGGGGGAGAGGTGGGGGAATGGCCCTCCAACACTGGGAACTGTTTGTAAATTACCCTAAGCTTCCCTTAGTCATTATTCCATTAACTGCCTCTTGGTAGATCTGTCAGTAACTAAGCTGGGACTTATTTGTAGAGAATCAGAGGCTATTTGCTGTACTAAGTGAGCCATGAGAGCGAAAGGGTTTGGGATTTATTTGTAATTACAGTCGGGATTTTTTTTTCTTCTCCTTCTTGCCTGGACCCCACTGGTACTTTCATTCACATTCCCTAAGCTGAAGCTGGCGCCAGGATCACAGGCTGGCCCTGTGTTTATGTCATTGAGACTAGGACAATATTTCAGTGTGGAGCCAGACCGCAGGGATCCACTCTATAAAACCCTCACTAAAAATAGACAGCTGCCCTGCCCCCAGGCCCGCGGCCCGCCGGCACCCCGCGTGGAGCACAGCCCTCGGCCAGTCCGAACACAGCCCCGCCAGCCCCCTGGCCAGCGAGGGAGCCTGGAGCTGCCTCTGGAGCTGGTACAGGCTCCAGCAGCATCCTTGGGGCTCCTTGCGAGGGGATATGGCACCTGGAGGTGCCCTGCTTCCGGCTGGGTGGGAATATTGCCCTGAATCCTGCTCTGCAGCAGCCTCTCACCAGCCCTGCAAAAGCTCTGGTCAGGATGCAATGTGGAGCTGGTGAGGTATCCGAAAATCTCACTGGCTTGCTGGGGTATCATGACTGTAAATGAAATGGGAGAGTAAGAGACACCTGAATATATCAGTGCTTGGGACTCCTCCTTTCCCTATATAGCCTGTAGAGGCGTTCAGAGCAGAAACCCCAGCAGGACAAAACTGGGTCAAAGACTTCACCTCTGTCTGATAAATCTTTCCTGCAGCAAATTAAAAAAAAGAGCTGAACATTTCCATCTCATAGCTGTCAATTTTATTCAAAAGCATGAACCGGGGCAAATCATTCAGCCTTTTCAATGCCAGTGGTGCGTGATCCCTCAGCTTGGGAGGATAAATGTAACTAGTAGAGTGTTTACTGATTAGTTCAACAGCTATATAGATAAGATACGAGGCAGTTAATGCACAGATTTTCAAGGTAACAGCCTGATCTGCAGCTTAGATCTTGACATTGGAAAACGATTCATTCAAAAAGCCTGTGAAGTGACAGAAAAAACTCACATGGATTTTAATGGGCAACAGTTTTCCAGAAGACAGCAACAAAGAGCAATTGAGCCTCCTGATTCCTTTACATCCCTGTTTGTTTAGCTGCTGAAAAAGCATACCCAAAGGCAGTAGATGTGTGTATGCTCACACACACACAGGCATCCCAAGAAGAGATGCTGACACTCAGTGCCAACAAATCCTGATCTCCAAGAACAAACCCCCTGGAGAACAGCTTCCCTCCAGATTTCTGTCATTGAATCACTGTCCTGGCATAGGTCATGTTTACCAAATCAGTAGGAACTAGACCCAAACACGAATGCTTGCTCAAACCAGTGGCAAAACTGCAGTGTGTGCAAGGAAGGAGCCAGATGCTGAGCTGTGCCACAAAACAGCTGGAAGGGATCATCAGGGTATGTTAGCCAGAGGACCCCATCCCACTCTCTCACTCAAGGCCCAGGCCAGGTTGACTGTTCTCAGCTGGGATGATCATTCCTGATCAGGTGCAGCCACCACCTGAGCAGAGATGGTCATTAACAAAGCTGGAAACTGAACTGAGGGCTCTGAAATCCCAGATAGTGCTTTCAGGATCCTGCTGTGACACATGACACTGCTTATGATGAAACTTGACTTTGATTTGATAGGCTCAAACTACATCATTCACTGGACAAAGAAGATATTTTGTACAAGGAGATAAGACTATCATATCATGCATTAAGAACATAGGAAAACAATGGCTCCTTGTTGAAAGGCCACTTTCAGAACATCAAGAACACATATACAGTAGTATACAAGGACAGCTGGGGTGTTGTAAAAAGATTTATCAGAGACATTGGGAAGACAACTGAACATATTTCATACAAACTGGTACATGATTTATGCACTGTGCTGTGTGCCCCCAGTGCTTGCTCAGTGATTATTCTGCTGAGTTCAGCTTCTTCTGCCAGTTGTTCACTTCGTGTTTTAGCCAAATCTATCAGGTGAATGCTAGCGGAGGGTAATCAGGATCCCTTTACAGGAGGCATTGTGCACATCAAATGGCAATTCAGGGTCTGAACTCTGGATCATCTCAATAGATTGCACAGATAAAAGGTGAGAAGATAAAAGCACGTGAAGTACTGAACTGGCTTGCCCAAGGTCACAAAATAGCAAAATTGAGAAGAGGGCTCTACTGCCTAAGTCACGTTCCTATTCATAAGAGTATAATGTTGGCAAGGATAGGCCACAAGGCCTCATGGATTTTACAGCATTGTCTGATTTCATTACAATGGAAGTTAGTCATCAATCAGAAAGAGAGATCCAAATCACAGCTGCATGAAAGGCAATAGCAGAACTCCACAGTGGCTTTACCAACTGGCAAGGAACATGACAGAATAAGAACTGTAGCTACAGGAAGCAGTTGTGCAGTGTGTGAAGTACTGTCTGCCCTCTGCACAACTTCTCAAAGTAATCCTTGCAGCAAGGAAATACCACACAGACAAAGTTTAGTTTAGAAGCAGCCTTTTAAATTGAACCTAATGGTCACTTTTCTAGGGCTTCTTGCTATTTTATTCTGAATAGTCACTGGTTCTCAACTACCAGTCCTGGTAACAGAGGAGCTTCAATCACCTTCAAAGTGCAATATATAAGGCAATGGATCTGAAGGACCTTCATGTGGAAGAAGAACATTTTTTTTTTGCATAACGAACCATGTTCTATCATATGCCATCAGTATCTGAGAAATAGCTCTGAAAAGTTCTCATACTTCAGACTACAGCTTTTAACTTCCTGAGCAAATGCCATTTGCCCCCTGCGCACTTCTCTCCGTAGTCAGTGTGCAGACCTTCATATTTGGAGCTCATTGATCGTGCACCTGACAGTGGGTATGCAATGAACAAAGATGTTGCAGAAATAGGGCTCCCTCATTTGTTACAGTAATTGGATGCTAAGTAGTAACTGAAGCAGAAGATTACAAGATAAAAGCAACGCCTGCAGGAACTGAACATCATCACAGAAAAATTAATTCTCTCCCTGCGTTCTGCCAAAGAACCCCAGTGCAGTAGCATATAAGCAACTGAAAACTTTTCACAGGTGGCCACTTAATGCATAGGTCTCACTTTCGATAATGCTTAAGCTATGCAGCCTCAGTTGGGACTCCATTCATAGCAGGGTGTGCACTTCCAACAGCTGCAATTCAAGACAACTGGAATGGGCTTTGAACACAAAGTCCTGATACAAAATACCAGCTCCTAGGTGGCTTCCCCAAGCACACCCACCATTAGGGGATACTTGGTAATTTTGACTGTGGAGCACCTATGTCTTGGTTCTCCAGTCACAAAATGACATCACCCCATGGTGATACCAGGGAAATAAAATCATACAACTTTTCAAAGATTATTTATAATATAATATCTAACAGCTTGGACATGAACCCACAATGTTTGGTATCGTACAAATGCATAAGCAAAAGGCACCTCTGCTCCCACAGAAGCTTATAGCAGAATTAAAACCATTAGGTAACATGAGGTTGCTTTCACAAAGTCAGTGCTGTAAACTGCTAGTGAACCTAAATGTGAATAAATGCTGAGTGCTGGATAGGCTGCCTCCACACAGAAATGATCATCTATTAAGAGGTAAATACCCAGTCTACATACACTAGAGAAAGACACAGTGATTTGAGTTTTCCACACAAACCAAAACAAAGTCTCTATTACAGTTATTTGTTTGTTCTTTGTATTGCTGCCTGGCCAACCCAGTCAGATGTTAGAGCCTGCTCTCTCCCAAGCCCTAGGAATACATACTACAGGGATTGCTCCCACCACAAGTACCTCATTATGTGATGGTTTTCTCAGCTAATTTGAAAGGTAATAATTTATGTCAATTTTAAAAGAAAAGCTGCTCTGACTCTGCAGACCTCTGCAAAGTGAACAAACGGACCTGAGAATACAGCAATCAGCTGTGTTTTAGACATCTTTTCAAAGTACTGCTGATATTTGTTGTGGGAGCATCTGCAGACTCCCTTGAAAAGTTTATGGAAATGTATTCTTTTGAATCACTACTCAGCCTTTCTCCCTGCCCTCCACCATTTCAGGACAGAAGTACATATACAGTTCTCTTTTCCTTGGCATCTGGACAACTCTTCTACTGACACTGCCCTGTAGTCATCAGCTGGCATTAAGAATTCCTAAGTAAATGAGTGTGTTGTAATCAGGAGAAAAATATTGTGTCCTGGTGGTGTTGATGTTTTTGCAGCTCAGCTTCTCAATGCCACCACAAATTGAGCTGCGTGTTTCTTTACAAAAATGCGCTTGCATTGGTAACTTGGCAGGCCACTCATTGAATAGACATTGAGCTACTTACCTGTTTACAGTTGCTAACAAAGTTCAGTTGTTGAACTTGAAATAAGGGAGAAGAGGCACCTTGACAAATAGGAGGTGGGTAGCAAGCAGGCAGCGGTCTTTACGGCAAGCAGACCTTTAGTGCTGGTCAAAAGGCTTCTACAAGTTTCTGTGAAACTAGCAGGCCGACAGTAACAGCAGTCAATTAGAGCAGAGTGCCTTTAAAGAGACAAAGATATAGTCCAAATATCTTGTAAGTTTAAGCGTGATTAAAAAAAATCACGTAAGCAAGGTAAGCCTCAGCAGATAAGTTAGAAATCTGACTACAGGCAACTCAAAACCAGACCATGTACTTGAAGGAGTGTTGCTGTGTACAGTCACCCAGCCTGGGGAAACATCTTACCCAAGGATCTGGAAGGGCAAGGACGGGATCTTAAAGCACGTTGTCATCTTAGCTCTGCCAACTTTCATTCCTACCAAATTGAATCCCAAAAGGCAGGTCTTCAGTGTGCTCATCTCCCAGAGCCAACTCTTATGGGGGCCATTCAACTTCCAGTATTTTTCACTTATTTCAAAAAGCAAAGTTCTGTCTCAACTTCCAGTAAATCCCAATTTATATATTCTGTAGTCTCAGCACTCCTACATTTCTGCCTGCCCCCACACCAACTGACACCAAAACAAAGTACACTTATTTGCACCTTCAGTTGGTACCTTCTTGCCAGCCTAGAGGATACAGGGTAGATCCAGAGCTGCGTATTTGTTCACGCTGGAAGATTTAAGTCAAGATCACTCACACTGACAATACTTTTCTAATGTCCTTTCTGGAGGTCTCAGTGGAACAAGAAGTTCTCTGGCCAGACACTGGGGCAAAGCCAGCACCAAGAGATGCTCTCACCCCTGAGCAAGGTCACTGTCTGTCCGAAACTCACTCCTGACTGCCAACAACCCCACTGATCAGCCTACCTCCTTGCCCCCCAACTGGTTAAACAGCACAGAGGTATTACTGCACTATTGCTCAGGCTGTGTTCTCCAGCAGGGCTCAGCGGATTAGGACAGGGACAGAAAGGACATAAAGGAATAGGTACAGTCCAACTGCACCATTTTTTCCACAGCTGTTACTTTTTATTACAAAAGGGCAGTGACTATGTGCTATGAAAGTGCATAAAATATGGAGCTAATAATAAACTGCTAAGCATCATGTGGAGTCTAAAACTATGCTTCATTTCAGTGGCTGCTAACATGCAGGCTGTTTAGACTAGATAACAATGTAGACCGGAATAATTCCTGTATGCTTAAAGCATAGGAGACAGTAACTGTCACACCAGCAGAACTAGCTATGTTATGCTGAAAATAACATACACCAAAAGTACACAGTGAAGTTATAAGGGAATGAGGACAACTGGTTCTTTTTCCACATATTTCACATCAAAGGGGGGAACTGCTATCTTGTATCATCCAGTATGAAGAAGCACTCAACAGGTATTTTTAAATAGAAAGAATGCCCCAACAGAAGACATGTTCCAGAGGCAAAGTTCAACCTATTCTTCAGTTTTTCTTATAACTTTGCACATAGCCTTAAATAACAATAACAAACCACCCAAAACCCAACAGACATGAGCACGCAAACTAGGCTGAAGTGTGACTACCTGAATTGACTTTCAATGACTTCATACTTGTTTATTTCCGTCAACTTTCACAGCAAGTATGTGTGCACAATGAATAACACATGCATAGGACTGAATACAAACTATTTTGAGAACATAGCTCCTCCTAATTTTTTCATGTGAATGTGATGTGGTATATGTACCTTATGGCATATGTTTTAGAGTTCATCACAAGTCACATTTTCCTTTTCCTCACATAACAAAAGGTACTGGGAAGCAAATAATTCCTCTCCCTCCTTTTCCTCTCCCACCGCCCCTTCCAATAAGAGATGTGAATTCAGAGACATAGTCTAGTGCAAAAGTCAATCTTCGGTAAGGTTCTCTAAAAGTGAATTGTATTCCCTATTTCTACTCACAACTGCTCCAATATCCAGACACCAATCTTGCAACACAGGTTCTTTTCAATGTTAGGACACCTTTAAGATTAGAAACATCCTCCTCATGAATGTACACACACAACAGGAGCTAACAGCTCTTAGGCACCTCTGGGTTAAGTGAACTAGAAAGAGGCGCTGAGGTATCTTCCTCCAAGGTATGTTTTTGAATCCCTGAATCATTCTTACAAATCTCTATTTATCCTTCTGAACCATTCTGAAGTCTGACTTCCAAACCAGGATGAAATACTTCACTACTTGCATTAGTACACATTAATACAGACCTGTATGTGGTAAATCTGGTCATATGGCAAAGAATTGAAGTTAAAATACTTAGTTAAACAACAAATAGAGGAGACATTTAGCAAGAACAATACCAGTGCAAGACATTAGTTTGTCACATGAAAGCTGAAAACTCTTGGAGTGTACTCAGATAGCTGATGCTCAGCACAGCTACATTCTCTCTGGCTTCCATAGCTTCAATGGATGCTGAAATGAATCTTCAGTTTGTTTTTATAATTAATTGCCAAAACTGAAACATTTTTTTCTCAGCACTGGTTGAACGGATTTTCTCTAAACCAGTTTCACAAAGAACATAGAACATGTTGAAAGTGAAACAGTAAAACTGTCACAAAAACAATGGACCTCTCACCAGCCTGCACATTAGTGGGCCCGACAGCACGGATCTCATTTACATCATACTTGCTCCAAATGAAAGCTATCATCAAGTGTGTGAAGGATATTGTAGTCCTAAATGGTAACTATCATTTTGTTCAGTGGGTTTGAAACACGCTATACTGGATGCAATCCCTGCAGAACAGGGGAGAACAGTGTCAGAGGTAAGTTTCTTCTGAGTTGCCCCTTTTTTTTTGATATTGTGGGAGTTTGACGATTTACTTTAAGAAAAATTATTACCATAAAAACTCCAGCTGAGGAAATGTGCTGTGGAAAGCCTGTTGCATTGTCTTTTATTTTACCTACATTCTTACCTAAATCCTACCTTGACAGAGGCAGATGTAAGAACTATCTTTGAATAAGTCCAGAATTGTATATATTTATCACATACTTTAACTTTACCACTATTTAAACAAGAATACAGTTGCAGTTGCCTCATCCTTTGAAAACCTTTAGGACTCAATGCCAGCACAAAGCTCAACACAGAAATGAGCTTATACAGAAGTAAAATCTCCACTTTCTAAGTCCAATGGATTAATGTAAGGAGAAAGCCAACAGCACTACTCATTCTGAGTGTTAAACCCATGGATTGCAGTGGCGTTAAGGGGCAGAGATGAGCTCGGTCTGCAGTGGCTATGGCTATCTAATTTAATTAACAGTTATGTTCTAAAAAAAACCCATTTACAAGTACTAAGTAATATGGTAAATATGGAACAAATTATCAGCAACAGCAGGGGAGACTTAAAATATGCGTCTTGAGTTTGGAGTCACTCAGAAACCTGTGGTGATGCAATCCCTCAAACAGAGCGATCTTTATGAGTTTAACTCTGCCAAGAATGCATGTGCAAACCATCTTCCAGAGGCTCATCCCTGCAGATGACACACAACCCACCCTTGGTTGCTGAACGCCTCATCCACGTGGAGCCATGTCTGGTTTTGCACCTCAGGTGTTTTCCAGTGACTTAGAGCAGCGTTATTCAACCCCTTCGAGTTGAAGGCCCTTACAGCTTTACCAAAGCACCACGCAGACCCCTGCAGAGGGGATTTAAGTTGCAGTTTGGGCAGGTCAGAGCAGCCATGACTGTGCCGAGGTGCAAAGGTACACCCAACACAGCCCGCTCACAGCCCTCATCGCCCTCAGGGGGTACCTCAAGAGTCCCGAAAACGATAAATACCTGAGAGGTAGTGGCAGCAGCCATCAGAGGTTGGCGTTGAGGAGGCGATCCACACAGGCTGAGCTTCAGCAATGCGGGCGCCATATCCGCAGCACAGACGGGTAACGCTGTGGTAAACACCGAGTAACTTTACTCACCCCACCTGTGCAAGGCTCAATGGGTACTTCCCACGTCCCGCGAAGCCCGCAGCGCACCTCCGGCAGCGCGGCCGCCATTACCTCAGCCTGCCCAGGAGAGGGCGCCACGCCACCCCCTCGGCCGCCATTTTGGGCCGGGGCGTGTTGAGGGCCGCGCGTGAGGCGAGGGGCAGCGTTGGTCATGGCGGGTGGTGTGAGTCCTGCTGAGCCGGCACTGCCCGCAGCTCCTGCCCGCAGCTCCTGCCCGCAGCTCCTGCCCGCAGCTCCTGCCTGCCACCGCAGCAGCACCGGGGCTTTGGGTGCTGAGGTGTGAACTTGCGAACTCTGCAGAGCTGGCCCGAGGGGTGTACTTACAACCTGGTGAATGGTGACATACCGAGGCTGGTAAAACTGCGTTTCTGTTTCAATGGAAGATAGTAGTGATCGAGGGGTGTTAGATTGGCTTGGTGGGTGATGTGGTTATTTATGATACTCAGCAAACAAAAAAGACAGGACAGGAGGTTACTCGCAAGTGAGATTCCTGCTCGGAGCTTGTTGGCTTCAGGAAGATGCTTTTGATGTGCAGGATGGGCTTCAGCTGATGTCCTGGTGCTCCGAGCACACAGGGAGTATGGGGAAGGGGAGAGCGCTTCTGCGTTTGCCAACTACTGAAGAGGAGGCCTGTGAAGCTGAGCAGCAAAGCACAGCGTGGTTTAGCTGACCTGCAAACCGCTGTCATGGGCTTTACTAACGTTCCCGTCTCAGGGTACGTAGGAAGGGATAGCGCATGCTCTGTGCTTCACAGTTACTCAGGAGCTTCCTTCCCGAGGCCTGTGGCACAGCCACATCTCAACCGAATTCCTGTCCATGGAGACATGCTGTGGAACTGATACTGCCAGAGATGGGAGTGAGCGCCTGCAGCCAAGCTGCAGGGTCAGCTGCAGTAGGGATCCAGGCTGGGACTGCAAACACGTGTGAAATGCTGCTTACGCACATCTTCCCAACGAAAAAGATAAGAATCGTCCGAAACCCCTGCAGGGGTGCGTCCATCCCTGCAGGACAGGGCGAGGGGTCGGCAGTGCTGCATGGCTGCTTGTACCCAGTACCTGAAACCGCCCCCTCCAGCTGAGCCATGTTAATGTACACTCTGTGCATCCTACATCTGGAGACAGGCAGCGTGTAGCTCGTGTGCTGGACCTGTGCCAGGGTTAAGCCCCCAGTAGTCGAAGCTGGATCCCTGGTAGCACTCGTGATGGGAGGTCAGGCGCAATGAAAGAGCCCTAGTAGTTTGAGTAGGAACACACCAGCACCTCTCCTGATGGGAGGTCAGGCGCAGTGAGCAGGAGGGCCCCCCTCATGCTGGCAGCTCCGTTCCAGTGTTTGGCTGGACTCCAGAAGATTAAAATAGAGCCTTAGACTGTCCCCTCGGCAGCACTGCCAGCCAGAGCCCTGACAATCCTGGGGTTGTACTCAAACGTGAGTCCCCCAGGAGCGTGGGCTTTACCCTAACAGCTGAGGCACTGAGTAGGTCGAAGCAGGCTGGGTTATTGCTCCTGTGACTCAGACTCGAGGAAGAGAGGGATCAGGATGGAGCCATGAGAGAGCAGGGGATCGAAATGAGCACACAAAGCCCAGGAGGGGGAAGGAGCAAGTGTGCCCCAGAAGAAAGCTTGAAAAAGACATGTTTGGGTTAGGTTCGAAGCACATATAGCCATGAGACTGGGGTGTTAAACTAATCAACCCTACTTCTGATTTAG
The DNA here is from genome assembly GCA_032466535.1 of Forpus xanthops. Classification (NCBI taxonomy): domain Eukaryota; kingdom Metazoa; phylum Chordata; class Aves; order Psittaciformes; family Psittacidae; genus Forpus; species Forpus xanthops. The sequence goes on from JASSUY010037366.1 coordinate 19,006, forward strand.
TTCCTTTCTGAGACCATTTCAGGAAAAGATAAGCCAAAAAAGTGCAACGTTTTCCTTTCCCAAACATTTCAAAAGCAATATGGGAAAAGGTGAAGGTGTGCAGGTTCTTGTGAAACACCTTTGTGTAGGTGGTGGATCCTTTTGTGGTCCAGAAATGATCACAGCTGAGGGGAACCGGAGCCACATTCTCATATGTGCGTGGCTGATGTTAAGCACTTAAACAAAATGTCTGATTTTCAGAAGTGAGGAGCACTCCCAGGTACCACTAAATCCAACAGTGGTGGCATTGCTTACAGAGGGGTGTTTCAGCCTAGTCCGCTGTTACGGATTTATTCTCACCACTTAATGAAGGCATCCACACTTGAAACGTTTTGCTTCAGGATTTTCAGAAAGTGATTACAAACAAAACATTTGGGCATTGCCTTTCCCCCCCAAAAAAAAAAAAAGCAAATTGGTTGACATTTTAAAACAATTTATTTTGAAAATACCACATTGATTAAGTAAAAAAATTGCTCATCTCACCAAAGGCAGGGATTTTATCTTTATATATACCAAAAAAAGCCTTTTTATTTACTGGTATTAAAGGCTGTTTTGTCTTTAAACTGAGTTTCGTATTAGTTTATAAAGCTCCAGAATGGCTGCCCACTTGACCATTCTTTCTGTGCAACTGAGTGTGTACGTGAGCAGCAGAGCAGAGGAGTCTGCCGGAATTGTTTTCCGGCATGTTTGCCATAATAAAAATGAATTGGATAATCAGAATAATTAGCTGTGTTACACAGGTAAGGAGCAGAAATCCTACTGATTAATTAGGATTAATTATTAGTAATTAAAACCCATTAACATAGAAACATTTTACTAGCTCTTCTGAATGAGCATACATTTGTTTGAAAAGCGAGTTTGAATTCAGCTGTCTGGGGAAGGGAATGATAGAGCTTATTAATAACAATCTTTTGTGTGTTTGCAAAACAACCAAACACCCCAAATCAAACTCAAAGCTTTTATTTAAAGGCACAATTAAAAAATGAATAAGTTTGCTCAGAGAGATGACAGTTTATAGAAGTTAATACATCTGAATGGAACAGCGAAATGGTATCTTTTGCTTCAGAAGAATGAGTCAAAAACATGCCAATACGAGTTTGTTAACTTCTTTCCAGTTGGTTTTAAAGCATTTCAGCATAGAACACAGAGGCAATTATAAACCAGCACTATCCTTCAAGGAACCATGGCAAACGTGTTAGAAAGGTCTGGAAGAATTGCACTGTTCACTTATCTTCTCATATAAAGAAGAAATCTCGGCTTGGGACAAGCAAAACATAGGAACAACCAGGCTCTAAAAGCAGTGTGGTACATGCAGAAATGCCCCAAAGTAATTCAAGTGCATGCACACAAAAATCCTTCCTTGTCTTGCAGTGTTTTTTCTAGTTAATTCCTTAGCTCACTGTACATGACTAATTACTTGCATTTGTTTTTTTCTTTTAGTAACTTTGTAAATGTGGTAACAATGTTTTGCAATTAAAAACGAAGGAAGCAGAGGTGACCAACAGTCACATTTTATCTTACAGTTTAAGAAGTATTTCGCTCTGCTGCTGAGCTCCACTTTGGCTGCATTTTGGTTACAATATTTTCCATGTGTGAAAATACTCACAGATACTGCAGTAAGATGCTGTTACCCTGAAGCTTGCAATGAGTTGGCATGCCCTGCCTGGGATACAGACATTTGTCAACATATGCATTACCACATATACTTGTGCACAAGCTATGAATGATGATGTTGTAAAGATGCTAAGCCAGAAAATTGTGTCCCTGCTCTGTCACAAGCTCTCTGTGTGACCTTGGGCATGTCACTTATTCCAATTACAGCAGTATCTGTACAAAAGGGAGAAGAGTACATAAGATGCTGAGAGGCTCCCACTGTATGGTGGTTAAAATACATTTAGCAACCTCTCCATCTGGAAAACAAAAAGTGGCCCAAGTCCTTTCGCTTCAGCATTCAAAATGGAGTTGTTCTTATTTCTCTTGCTTACATACAGTAACCCAATTTTATCTGGGAATGTTGCCATGCTTTTTGAGAACAAGAATATGTGAAAAATGGAGGAGTCACAATGGAAGAGTGTGTTTCACTTTTATAAGGTAATTCTCCTTAGTAGGCAATATTGGGGGTGTTTCTTGGCCACAAGCACCTCCAATACAGTGTGTTTACAACATGGCTTGAAAGCAGAGAGTCACATCAGAAGCTTGCAGTGGATTCTGTCTGGATGTCATTGCAAATACCCCGTTGAAAGCTCCCGAGCCCATAGGACAGCCCTGGGCTTGGAGAGGGTTTGGGCTGTCAGCCTGCAAGATCTTTATGCTGTTTATGCTTTGATACTTGTATGCCAGCGCTTTCGGCAGTTATAACACACAGATTAGAAAGATGCCACTTCAAATTCGGCCACCCAGCTATCACTGCTATACTAAGGCAATTGCATTCATACAAATTGAATTTCAGTTCCTGTTGACTTTGATGGCAGGTTATTTTTACTCACAAGCTCTGGAAGCCACGTTTTGTTTAGGTTTCTGGCTGTGTAGCCCGAAATCAAAATTTGGAGACCATATTTGAAAGCTTGGCCTTAGAAAAAGTCATTTTCTAATAAAAATGAAAGAATTCAGGGAAAAACACAAGGTACATTCAGATTTCCATGGACTGTAAAGCTCATATAGGTGGGTACTTGGTGATGGTCAAATGCACAAGTGCACATGGTGTTTAGGATTCTGAAAGTATACGCTAGCATTTTTCGGTTAATGAGGGAGAAGACCTGAAGTACATCATTTCAGAAGATCATAGGAGTGGTAAGAACACAAGAGCACTTCAAGTCTTCTAAACCTTAAAAGAGCTGGGTTCCTATGATATTAGATCAAACAAAAAAATCTATGTTAAGAACATTTTTATGACAATGATTCACTCGAATAAACCTGATTTCTTTTACCAACCAATCTTTTTTCTAAAATAGTATTTAATATCTGAAGTTATAAAAAATATTTGTAGTCTTGAAAATTATTTTTATTGTCTATTTTATGTACTAGACATGCCTCTTTCAGGAATTATTAAAGAAGCATGAGTCATGCGGCACTCATTTACTTTTGGCTCGTGGCCATCCTCAATATATATTTTGCTATTTTCAAACCATTTGCAGGTACATATGCATGAAAACATCGTTGTGTCGTCTCAAGATCACAGTTAGCACAGCACACATTGTTCATCTAGATATTTACAAAGGTTTAAAGCACATAAAATTGTGCATTATTATGTACCAAAGTTTAAACTTTAACATACGCTTGGTTGCATATATAGCAACAAGTTACAATAAAAATCTGAACAAAGACAACCAATAAACAGCCAAATTGCTATGTACAAACAAGGCAGGAAGCAATTAAACACTGCCTTGCACATTTCACTTAAATTACTTTTTCTCTGAGGGGAAAAAAACAAACAACCCCTCCTCCCATCCCCCAAACCCCTAGTAACCCTCAACAGTCCTCATTTTTATCAGGAAAATAACTGGAACTCCCATTGCATTTAGTAGGGGATTCATTTGCATATTATGGGGGAGAAGTTTGGTCCCTATTATCAAATGTAGCAATAGATCATGCAGTATAGGTTACCCCTCCAGTACCACCGGTAACACAGCAGCATGGTGGGCTCACTCTATGAGCCCGCTCCAGCAACTGTCCCTGTGACCCCAGGGGGATATTCCATGAGATAAATCCCCTTATGTCTTCTTTACACATACCATTTTTGCACCAGCATCAATGTGTTGTGTTCGTGATGACTCCACTGATCCAGATCCTCAGCTGATGCCGAGCCAGCCTTGTGAGCCAGTGGAGGTAACGCTGATCTGTACAAGGCAATACCTGACTTGCATTCAGTGGAACTACTCTTGATTTACACTGATGCAAAAGAACCTGGAGTGTGAGGCCCAAGGACAGCACAATTGGCCCCAAACAGACCAGTATATAAAGCAAAACACAAAACCTCTGTGTGTTTAGCTTAAAATCTGCTTAATAAATTACTACAATTCACAGTAATAAGGTAGATTAGCGCTACACCAACCACTGTCTCTAATGTTAGGTCAATTTCACATAGCTTTTTCAAGAAAGAAAATGAAAATAAACATAAAAAATCTATTCTTATTATTTGACAAGCAAAAGATGAGGTTTCCTGTAGCCTAATGACAGAAAAGCTTACTAACACGTTACTGTATTATAGTGTGAGTGGTTTAAAGGCTAAATCTTGCCCAAGGTGCTGTGGTGTGAATACGTATTCTAGCCTGGCTCTTATTTCACCCCCAAAGCTCAGTTGGAGAGACAGCAAGATGGGTAAGTGCTCACGAACACCAGCGCCAAGAGATGTCCTCTGAGCTGGTAGGGTCTGCACAGCTTTCAGCAATACGTGGGGCCTGCTCCAGTTGAATCAACAAACAGTTCCCATGACTTTGCAGATGCTCACTTAGCACAAAAGAGGCCAAAGCTGCAGAGGATAATGCACAGCCTGCCTTGGGGAACGCTGCCCTTGGGTTTTGCAAAGAATATATTGTTCCAACTGCTCTGCTTCTTACTTCTGGGCATGATTTAGCCTTGTGAATTCTGCTTGATGGAATCAAAAGATAGATTATACTTACAAATAAAGTGCTCCAGGTACTTAGTGTTTTTCTGTAGTGGAAAAATCAGACCTAACCTGATGAAATCTCCATTGTCTGAAAATTCAAGGCCTCTTTACTAAAAATGCTTTTTGCTGATGGCAAAGTTCAACACCTCAGAGAAATTCAGAGTAAGTTTCCAAGCCGTGTACCATGTTTTCAAATACACTATACCCTTGTTGTTTGTAAGGCTGTATTGAAGTTTTACAGAACAGTCATGAGCCATGCATTTAAACACCTTAAAAGAGTTGACCAGCAACTTAATGCACCATCTCTTTCCAAAACACTCTAAACATAAATGGACAGGATAAAATATTCCATCTTCCCCCTCCTCCTTTAATATCTATATTTAAAAATAGTATAGAGCTCCCTGTGCATGCTTTTATTGTCTAGAAAATCCAATTGTCAATTGATACCTAAAGACAGAGGAAGAAGAAATACAAGCCTGGGAAATCGGTGCTTGAGGCGCAGCTTTCTTGAGGCAAACTGTCCATGGGCAGACTGCCTTCTTGCTGATGCAAGGAATTCTGAGTGTAAACCTTGCAGTTTACCTCTAATTTGCTTCTTACCAGCAGAAATAGGAAAGTTTTAGTCTACTGAACAGGGAGATATGATCCACATTCTTTTTTTGCTGTGGAGTCATCATATTAAGCACTATGTTCTTTCCTAGCCAGTCCAAGTCATGCCGAGAGATAGAAGGGTCTCTGATCAGCCCAAGTGAAAATACAGTCCCTAGAAAATGCAGGACAAAGCTCTGTGGCAAGATACAGGAGTAAGAGAGAGATGTCCAGAAGTTTACAAAGCCTTAGAGCAGACCTTCAGTGGGTACAGGCTCATTTGAATAAGCTGTGTGCTGCCTAATGAAATCCTAGTGTGCTGTGGGCTCTGAGCCCCAGCATTTCCCAGTTCTGTGCAGGAATTCTTGAAGGGGCACTTAAGCCTGTCCTGGAGGAAAGGTTCCCAGTAACTGAAACAAAGGTCTGAGTTCCTAATTTGAATTTGATTCCTGACTGTGAGCCTTTACTCTAAGCTCTACTCAGAAGAGTCACTTGCACCTTTATGGAGTGGGAATACAGTGCTGCAGTTTGCAGGATGCTTCTGAATTGCTGTAACTGCTTGTGAAATGTCTGAGTGATCTTCCTAAGACAGCTGCAGAAGCATTGTGATTGGTATTATGACAGTACTTGAAAGGCACCACTTTCTACTATTTATTTATCTCTGGGTGTTCATTACTATTCTTTTAAGGAGTTGCTCTGCTCAATCACCCACTGAATAGATAGGGATAATAATTTTGAAGAAAGAACATATTTCTAACAAGAGACAATTCAGTGCTTTATAATCAGAAGTATTTAAAGTCAAAACTATCAATTGCTACTTTGACTATTAAAGTATGTGGAAGAATCTCACTCTAGAGCTAATGTAATTAAGGAATCACGCCCCATTGGCCATCACGTAAGCACTACTTCCATATAACAAAGTTAAAATCAAGATGGGTACATTGTGGCTGGCATTTGCATTCCCAGAGTCAAATTCCATCTTAGCACAGCAGATTATGATGAAATCAAGCCCTTTCTACCAGTAAAGAATCCAGCTCATTATTAGATACATGACTACTGCTGGAAGAGTCCAGCAGCAGGAGCAGGTAACGGATTTTTACATCCTTACCTAACCAGCAGTGTGTACCTGTTCCGCTGTAGATCTTGCTACTTCTTGCCCTCAGTGTTCCTGAAGAGCCAAAGCAAAGCAAGGTGGGTTTCATTTAGGAATATCTTGTTTTATCTCATCACTTCCTGCAAAAACATATGGCCTCAGCGTATTGTTATTTTTATTCTTTAATGGACAGTTTTATGGCAGTTTTGCTTAGAGGCTAAACAGATTAGGGGAGCCTGGGCTAGGTGCTGTATGCTAGAAAACAATCTGAATTATTTTGACTTCTGAATATGAGCATTACACTGTCTGGCTCTCCTTGGTGCAAAGCCTTCTGCTAATGAACATAATCTAATGTAACAAGCTGTTACTGCCTTCAGTGACAGTAAAACATCACTGTTTGGTTCTATGGTGTGTGAGTCAGGTTTTCCCCCTCAGCTCCATGTGGCATACAACATACAATGTATGTCCTTCTAGCTGCAAATTGGCACTGACACTTCTGCTCCCCCCGCATCTTCTCACCCACAGGAATTTTCAATATGGGTCTCATTCAAACCCTGTGGAAGTGAATGGAAGTCTTTCCATCCTCATTGAGCTTCGGATCAGGGAATGAATGGTTTGGGTGAAAAATTCACTTCCCTCTCCCCAAAAGAGAAGTTACAAATGTAAATCCCTTACAGAAAGTTTTTACCCTCGTATCACTGCAAAGACTCTTCTTGGCTTCACATACTGACCAAGCATAAAATAGTGAATAACATTTATTTTTGAATTTATGGATTGAGTTCACAGGGATTTTAATAGCACTGGGGTTATGGAAGTGCTATTTTAATAAGGACCACAGATCATGGGCCCAAATCCTTACCTTTACCTCAAGGACTTGTAAACTCAACTATTTAACTCAAATCTCTTTATTGGAGGCCTTAGAATGTATCCACCTGGAGGCTGAAAAATTGAAAGGTAGAAGGCTGCACAAACATGGAGTGAGGGAATTTAACCAGCAGGAATGTGGCCTATAAAATTAAACTTCAAGAACTGTTTAAGAAAAATTAAAGCTTGTGCAACAGCTGGGGTTTCTCTCCACAGTCGTTCATTTCTTAGGGACTCAAATGTTATGGTTCTCATTAATAGAGATTTCGTTTTTGAGATCATCTCCTGCAGTACTGTAATTCTGATTCTGGTTGCAAAGGACAACATCATGACTCAGTGTGATCTGCCTTTACACAAACACAGCATGCCAAAACACCACCTCCTACTCTCCTTATGACACAATATTGGTGGCCCAAATTCAAACCGTACCCCCAATTTCCCTAATCATTGCAGTTATCCCAATTTCAGACATGGTGATCAAATACACCTGAAGTTTACAGTGAATATTCAGGAACAAAAGCAGGAGCATTTCTTTTCAATGGGTGTATGTGCATGCTGCCAACATGCAGAAATGAGCTCTTGTGTTCTGGCCAGAAGAAAAGACCAAGCTTCAGTCTCACTTAGGCTCTGCATCTTATTCCTTCAGAACTTGGCCTCATTCTGCCTGCTCTTGACCCCAAGGGTTTACCTGCTAAGCTTTTATAATACCTAATTTGAAATCTAAGCTGCTGAAAAAAAACCCTTGTGGTAATTATGTCAGTCTCTGACAGCACTCACAGATGGTGTTGACTGCATTTTCTAGGTACCAAGACTTCTCATTTCTCTGTAAGTGAAACTCTGGGTTTAATGTGTTCCTAGAGCAGTTAGCACTTCAGTTATATGCAGCCCAACTCCATTTAAGAAGTAGAAAAGCTTACAGGAGATGATGGAGAACTGGTTAGTACAAGTTTAGGACACAGTCCTAACGTGAGGACACCAAGGATGTTACAGTTTCTGCTGGCTTGTAGGCAGAACCACTCATGCTCAAAATTTTGCATGCCCAGAGAGACATGGAAAACCAAGAGAACTGCGAAACCTCATTACTACATTTGCAGCCACAGATTGTTCTGTTTTGTGGCGAATGTTACAACTCTACCTGCAAAAGTGCAGATGCCAATAATAAAGCTCACATCATGACAGATGATACCTCTGTAAGACCAGAAACCTAGTGATGAAGTCAAATGATTAGGATTCTTTTGAGCGGCATGAATTGCCATTTCAGGAGCTGGAGCGTTCCAAGTGGTTTTGAAAGTATGGCCCTATATGCATGATGCTCACTCTCTCATTGTGTAGCAGTGGGAAGCAATGCACAAGTCTGGTGTTAAAGTGTGCTGCTGAAGACTTCTGAGGCAGCAGAACCTGACTGGTCATCTGCACCCATTTTCTGTTGCATAGCACCATGCACATCCCCATGTTCTACAGACCGTGTGCTCATTGCCCAGGACTTGCTGTCTTCATCCAGAAATGTTTTATAAGGCTCCACATGTATCTGATGGACAGTTTGCCTTGACTCCTCGTACTTGCCTTTCCCATCTTCTGGAAGGCTGGATGCATGAGGCAAGAAAGTGCTCCGAGATCCATCAACGGGAATCTTCAGCTGCTCAGTGGATATAGGCTCTTGAGACAAATCTAAAGGTCTCATGAGATGCTGAGTATACACGCCTTCAGACAGAGAGCCAGACTGTGTCTCACTGTGCACACGCAGCCACCGATGGTGCCGGCTGAAGTAGTTGTAGTGCTGATGCTTCCCTAGCTTTTTTTTTCCTAAAAAGCTCAGTGCCTGCTTGGAGCTAGAGGACTTGTCTATGCTCTTCAATGTAAGCCCTGACACTGTTAGATTGCTCATGTCCTCTGTGCAACATTCAGCATTAGTATCAAAGGCACTACACTCTGTCAGGCCTTCTTTCAATGTTAGGCAAGGCTTCATGTCGTGGACTTGAAGAACATCAGGTGCACTGCCACCCAGGCCACTGCTGGCCTGCTGGGCTATGTCCTGTGAGGAGTAGATCAGGTCTAATTCTCTGGGGCTTAGTGCATCACTGGAATCATAGTCACTGTCAGTTGGAAGGAATACTTCAGAGCAGCCTTCTTCATCTGAGCAGGGCTGGGAATCTGCAAAGAAAACTGACTAAGAAGACAAGCACAGGAGAGAAATGGCTTGACTGTCATTTATGTTTTGTTTTTTCCTTAGAGTTAGATCTACAATTCTAAACATATATGTGGATTTTGTGTGGATTTTGATTACATTCTGATAGGATATATTTTCTTTTATCTTCTTGTCACCATATTTCATAGAGATGGAGATTTGGGAGAGAAAACTCTAATCCAGGTTCTATTTTTATTAAAGATGTCAGTTGAATTACTCCACATTTATACCTCTGTAACTGTGAGTAGGTGCAACTCTATGGGTGCCCAAGGTTCATCTGGAGGCAGATGAACAAAATCTACTTTTTTGTCCATCAGGAGCATAATGTACAAAGCAGAGAACACTGAATTCAGATGTGAATTTGTTGACCACACCATCGGTAAAATCACTGCTGTCTTTTTGGCTGCAGAAGGATCAATAACATAATAAATAGTGGCATATGTGACAGAGTGGATTGATGCTTCACTGCCCTGCAGGGTTTATATTAGATCCAAGGAAGAGAAAGGTAGATTTTATACAGTGCTGACTGTTCACTTTGAGTGTAAATCACCATATAGCCCAGCAATAGTGAATCAAGCCCATGCAGAACAAGATAGTGCTCTAGTTAACATGGTGCCAGACCTAAGGATTACTCTGCATTCATGGTCTGTAACACAGAGAAAAATTAGCTTAGGGAGAGATGCTGAGAAAGAGCACCATGGTGTAATGGATTGAATCGAAGCACCATCGTCTCTGGGTTTCTTTCAACCTAATCTGATCAGAGTACATGTATTCATTTTTCTTTACTGTATAAAACTTCCAATTTGAAAAAAGAAAAAACCACAAATCATTATTACCAAATGGCTATAGCAGTTGTTTAATGCAGCATCTGGTGCTTTTGTTTCTACTGTTTCATTTACTTATTCCTTAAAGACAGCTCAGCAGAATGATGGATTACATTTGTCTCCAAAGTCCTTATTCTGTTAGCAAATTAGGTGTTACTGTTTTATTTGCTTCACCTTTATTTGCTGTCATCCATTTCTTTCATCAGTTTAGTTTTCCAGCTGTTCAGAGATGTAGTAACAGTCAGTGAGATGGGTGCTTACTTGTGTAAGTCTGTATTTTAAAGTGCTTGTCTGAAACACTGACAACACTGAGATATGTGAAAGTGACTTTTAAACTGGACTATTGGCACTAAAATTTGCTTTGTCAAAGCAAAGCAAAGTCAGTGACAGCCCTTGTCCCTTCCAACCCGTTCATTTAATAATGTGAAACAGGGAGTTGACAGAGTTGGCTGATGTTGAGCAATTATTCTAAGTAGTTAAAGACTTGATTGTAAAGACTGTAGAGGGATCTCAGGATAGAGAGTGGGAAATGACTGGTAAAATGATTATTAAAATACCCTAGCAGGTATGGGAAAAAGTTTGCTCCTTTTATAAAAAGACATACAAGAACTGTTGCAAGTTAAAGTGAGTTAAAGGATTTTGTTTGATGAACAAAGAAGAGTTCTCTTACCACTCACAGCTTTTCTTCTCTGTATTCTAGCCTCAGGTGAAGGGGGAGGTGAAGGAAGACAATCCAGATGTGAAGAGGATGAACTGATTTTCTTCTGACAGCGTTCTTCTGAAAGATCCACAAACTTCCTTATGGGTAGGCCAGCTGCTGGCTGCTTGTATCTTGCATACTGCAGTGCTTCTGTGATCCATCTCATTTCCCTCCAGATCTCATCGATTTGCTGTGGAGAAAAGAAATGGTGAAAAAGCACAGTAAGTCTGTGTATTGATGCTACCTAAGTGTGTACTTTATAAAAGTGCCTAAGTGGGTGTGTGGGTGCTGCCAACAGACAGAAGCGGGATCTCCTGACAGGATACTTCAGATGTAGGTGGTCTGAACTGCCTTGGTTTGGTGCTTGTTCTTCACCACTGCAGTCTGGCTCTCATATGAGATACCTCAATTAAGAACCTGTACTTGGGGGGGATGTGGGTGTGTGAATTCAGGCCTAAACTCTGACATGGAAAGAAAATGAAAATGATCTTTTGATGGAGTAAAAAATGCAATCAGTTTTGTAGCACAGCTGAAAGCTGATTTCATTCTGTACTGTCATGAAAGCAAGACTTTTTGAGCATCCTTGCAAACCTAGGATTATGTTCCAAAGCAGAGTGCTTCAATCAAAGCTAGTTTTTAACAGAAGAACATACATACATGTAGAAGAATATACATTCATGGAGGGTGGAAGCATAGCTATGAACCAAACTGCAGGTTTCTCCCTTATCATAATTTTGGTCTTCATATATATTTTAATAGTATAAATCTACAGTAAGACAGTTCTAACACATGCCTGCTGATGGCAATAAGAGACAAGTGCCTAAATCAATAGCAGGATATAGCTTTAAGTATCTATGAAGAGAGAAAAGATGCTGTTTACTGTGGGTCTTGAGAGTCTTTTGAAAATGGAACACTTTTACCATCTACAAGCAATTCAGCATGGTTGATGACAGAGCAGATGTTGCTGCAACCAGCAAATGACAGTTGCTGGGAGTATATTATCCTTCTGCTGCAGTATCCTTTCTAGAACTTCCCTTGCACTTCTCTTCCCACAGAAGATTTTGCATTTAAAGAAATGAGCCTTCATATTAATATTGCAGTGTTTAGGGGAAACTGCTCTGCAGTTATGCAAGCTATGTTCTGCAGGGATGCAGAATGAGAGCCCTGGGTCAGGAAATGGATAGGCAAAAGTGAGTGGTACTTTGTGCAGTGAGTATTATTAAACAGAGAATCAACAAAGGGACCGGAGGAGACTGCAGACTCATTGTAAGATGAGGGCTGCAGCACATATTCTTAGCTGGAGATACTTCACAAAATGCACATTCAAAGTGTGAAATTTATTGCCAAAGGATGCTGTAGATGCCAGATTAGCTAGGGTAGTTCTTGATGAGCTGTGTTGGAGACAGGATAACTGGAGAGATGGATCTCTGTCTTGACCTAGTATGGCCATTTTTATGTAAAGGTGAAATCCCGACTCCAATGATGTCAGTGCAAGCCTCGCCACTGAGTTAATTTGAGCTAAGAATATACACTGATAAGAATAGTAAATGGCTCAGAGATTAATTCATAATCCTACATCATTTCAAGACTTCATTGTCGCTCCATGAAGAGAATGCCAGTTAGTAAACGTCTCACCTATTTGATTTTGGAGATTTTATATTCTCTGTGATCCTCCCTCAATCCCAACCAGAAGTCACACTGCATGCACTTTAATAAAATGCAAATCTGTTGTTTTTCTCCGTGATGCCATTCTGCAGTGTCTCCCGGGATAATGGACCAGTCATTTTAATGAACTGTGGTTCTTTTACAATTCAGGAACATCTGCAGCATTCCACTGTACAATTCACAGCTTAACTTCATTTCTGGTTTCAGTGTCTGCAGATTTCTTGCTGTGTAATGCTCTGGTAAAGTCTCCAAGTACCTTATCTGCTCTTTTATTTCATTTTAGTCTTTACTTTTCAGTTGCCCTCTGACTCCTTTTCAGAACTGCATTTATATAGACTCCCTTGCTCTTTACAATGTTTGGTTTGTGTAGTGACTTCAACACTGTCTTAGATGTAGGATCACACAAATGCTCTTGCGGTTTTGTGGTCACCACTGAAGATTGCGGTATGTGGTGGGCTGAGATATTTTTGCCAATAGGTGAAATACAGCTGGTTTTCATTTGAGAGGAAACCTGACAAGGCTAATACACTGTCACAATAATTCAGCACAAAACACTGAAGTTTCAGATGTTCTCCCCTATTTTCCCAGTGTATATATGTGACTCAGACACTTTGGAGGAAAGGAACACAGACCTGTCTATACAGTGCATGCATATTAATGTACATATACTCATTTCTGATGTGAGGGAGAAAAATGTGCCAAATTCTCCTGCATGCTGGGAAAAAGGTAGATGCTCTGAGTGTGAGGGTGGGAAGATGAGAAGGAAGGAGGTGTTTGAGCAGTGAAAGTACAATGGAACATTCCTCTTTGCCCTCCTGCATGTTGCCAAAAGTTCCGAAGTGGACAAGGCAAAGGGGGTCTGATCTCAGAGCAAACAGGAAAAGAAATATTATCATCTTGCTCATAATTATGGATAAAAACATATTATCAATGGGATAAACGGTTGACTTGGCCCCTATTCCCACAGAAGTTTGCTTGAATATTCAGAGTGCAGAGCTGGTAATTTATCTGCACCTCATTTGTAGGAAGACAAATCAACCATGTCCATAGATGCTCTCTGCAAAGGAGTTTTAGCTCTAAATTGCCAAAATGGTTTGTGAAAGGACAGGCCTTGCTATGGGGCACAATGGGGTGTACTTGGAAGATCCCCAAGTTGAGTTGGTAAAGCCCTGATCCGGGAATAGCACTGAAAATCAGTGTAAGATACAGAGAATAAGCAAATTAGACAATTATGATAACATATGATAACGTGTGTGATCCTTCTGCATCGGGGGACTGAAGCTCTGTCACTGCATGGTGCTGGACAGACTTCCCGATGCTGTGGGGCTGGCTTGCCATGTTCAGTGCAGAGCTGCTCTCTTCACTGTGATATTGCTGATGAAGACTGGCTCAGCAAACTAGTCTGAATTTCCATTTAATTTTTTAATCAGCAACTTCTCTTGGTGAAAAACGCCCTCAGTTCACGAAGACAGAGAAAAACCATTACACAAATGAATGCCCAAGCCTGGTACTTTAGATGGGAGTGAGTTTTACAAGCAGACTGACACATTTCTTTATAACAGTCTAGTATAACTGTCATTTGATTTTGCCCATAAAAATCCTTCTATAAAAGCAACAACTAAGGAAATCATGTTCTGGGTTTGAATTTCATAAAACCAGAATTGCACTTTTGATACAACTGCTCTTTTTATGATGTCTGTGAATAATTCTCCATTTAGATTTCAAGTTACAACCCTATGCAATTTTTAAGAAAGCCACCTTAAAATCTCCTTGGAATAGGCAGAAACAGACTATTACCTGTATGTAGTCTATAACTTGCTGGTGTCTTTGTTTGGCTGCAGCGACTTCACTGTCTGAAATTGCTTCCCTTAGGGATTGCTGGGTTTTCAGAGAGTCCAGCTCTATGACAGCAGAAAGGCGGCAATACAGGCTTATAAATTTTTCCTTGTAACAGCAAAAATGAACTGTGAAAAGACCAAGTGCAAAGGAAACATTGTTTTATTCTGGTTATGAAATATGAAATCCTTAGCTTTCAGAGCACAAATTTTATTAGACATAATTACTAACTCTGGATGGGTTACTTTAAGCTAGAAATAAATAATACAGGCTCTAATTCTCCTCTCATTTACACTGGATTTACTCTGTAACTTCACTGATTTCAAAAGAGTCATTTCTAATTTATATCTAAGTGAAGGGATAATCAGGTCCTTAGTATGCAACTCCAGAGGCTATCTTAGCCATGATAGCTTCAATCAGAAAGGCTGTTTCTGAGGCTTTTATAGCTCATCATTTCCTTTATCAAGAAAGCAGAGATATGACTGGAAAATGGAACTCATCTCTTGGTTTTCTTAATTGAGTGTTTCAGAAAGAAAGTATAATTTCAAAGGGTGATAACTTTCTCTTGGGCTAGGCTGGCTCAATCAGTAACTGAAAACTAAATGACTCAGCAGTAAAAGCACCTCAGCGGTATCAGCTTGGGTGAGACAATTAAAACTCTGGTAGGTGTCAGCCCACATCATGCACTGAACTCTCATGCAGAAGGATAATAAGAAGGTGCAGATGTGACCTCTTGCTTCGTGCAATTTGACTTTGGAGTGGCACAGAGCTGACTGAGCTACCTCTGAAAGAGGTAATTAGGTAACAGAAGCACAACCGCTCCAGTGCCATGGAGCTTCACAAGTGTTAGCTTTCCTTGCCTCTTAAAGCTACATTATAGATCCTGCAATTGCACAGGCAACACTTAGCAGTTATCCCTATGAACCTCTGCACAGACACTGAAATGGGCTATGGGAGAGCAAGTTTGCAGGAATACTTCCCCACTCAGTGGTGTTTCAATAAATGCAAACACAAAGCATGATCGTGCTATAGCAGCCTGGTGGCTGCTGATGCTATTTCTGTGGGTTGGGGCAGGGTATTTTTCAGGGTGTTTCAAGAACATGCATTGTTCCTATCATAAATATCAATAAAGAAATCAAAACAGCATCATGTGTCTGTCTGTCCCCTGCAAACAACATGATGGGAGCAACTGAGAAGATGTTTTCAAACTAAGAAATCTGCTCACAGACACATCATTAGCATAACAGTAAAGGCCTAATCTGAACATAGAAATCTCACAAAAAGGAGTGAAAGAAAGAATTCTACCTTCTGGTTTCTCAAAGATGCTGAGATATTGCAGGGATCCAGTCTGAATAGTGTGTGGTCTTACAGTATATATGCCATATGTGGTGGACTCTTGAGTGAATTACAGCCGCGGTTTCAGCTCCAGTGCTGAAGTTTCTAGCCTTTGTGGTTTTAAGTCAGACCCTTTAATGTTACTTTAACAAATGTTGCTTCAACATAGTCTTTTGTGGTTATGCAATTATATAGCTGGTAGCCACCAGCTAATGGGGAATGGAAGATTCTAATATTTGAGATGTGAATCACAATCACTTTATAGAACATCAGGGATACATATATAATGTCAAATAGAAATGTCATCTGCCTTTGGCTTACCTATATAAAAATACTGAAACATAAAATTCACTTTCCATACTGTTTTCTGCACCATGAACTGCTAAACAGTGAGGTCTGCACCCAGAGTGCCTTTTGAGAGACTGCTGTGTTGCATGTTTATCTGCACCACATCACCCCATTCAGTCCCTACTGCTTTCTCAGCCTGATGCAAACTGTGTCCCAGAGGTGAGAATGACTCCTGTCCCCTGCCCATGTACCATATGACATGAGTTAAATAGTCTGCAAAGCCTCTAGCACAGAGAATAAATTCACCAGAAATGAGTATGCTTCACGCGTTAATTTGCACAGTGAGTGCAGCAGTCACCTCTCATAGGAAGAAATTATATGCTCCATACAGAGTCTAACAGTAAGCTTCAGGGTTATGTGCTAGGAAGATAAGTCTGGCTTTAAGGTACTACAGCCATGGACATGTGACCCAAAGCACTGAACTAATTCTTCTAGTTCAGTTATATTAGTTCTGTTTTGAAGGGGTAACATTTCCTGGGCAGACCACACCAACTCATGTATTGTGGGTCTGTACCACTTGTAATTTTGTGGAGCTCAGCTAGCTATCATCTGTCCTCCTCCAAACAGCATAAAACCCCAGAGTTGTCACAGGCACCACTTCGTGTGCGCTGGCTGATGTGGAATGAGCACTGTTGTGTGTTCCTGTTTGTGTATTTGTGTTGCTGGATGATTGTAGGTCACAGATCTATTGTGACTGCAAAGATACAGTGTTGGTAAGATACTCCAATAGCATCTAATCATTGTTCTGCTACATTAGTGATTCTAACTGCACATAGCAATGACGTACAGGAAATAGGATGGCAATGGTGTCACATAAGCACCTGAGAGAGTTATTAGTGAGACACAGTTGCCACTAGAGACCTATTCTGTAGAGGCTGTGTGTGTACTGATTCCATCAGTTTTGGCTTATATCTTTTTTCTCTTCCCCAAAGTGGAGGGAAGAAAGATATCCAGTTTTACAGGCCAGAAGGAAACAGAGGAGACTAATGTGTAAGGCTCAGCCATCCCCATGCTTACAGTATTCTTTCTAAGAAGAACTATTAAGTCTTTATGAGCTGCTTTTATGTGGAACCTTTCTTTTCCCTGTGGACCAAACGAGAAGAAATGAGAAATAGAGGACCCTGAAGCTAAAGCATCATATGCCTTCTATGAGACAGCTGGAAAGCTTTGTTTTGGGGAATTCTTCCCCAGCCAGCAGTGCTGTGGAACAAGAGGGTTGAATCTGCTGCAGTGCAGGATGTGCTCCCTAAAGAAACAGATTCAAGTCCAGTGCTTTGGCATTTTCCATAACTGCAGTGGGACTGTCTCCTGCATTTTTCCAGGAATCAGAAGGAAAAAAGATGACCCTCACATGGGAAACTCCACTCCCCTTTCACAAGGCTTTGAGGGAGGCAGACTATCTGCAATCAGAAACTGCAAAATTCTCCTCTACAGAACTAGTGAGGATTCTTGTGACAATTCAGAGGAATTCTGTTTTGCATCTCCTTTCACACCCCAGCCTTACTGTGTTGTGTGTGATTTTGCTGGTTCTGTTTTTATAGAGCACATCATCTTCCAAATAAGCTTCTAGACACATACTGGATAACTGTGGGCTTTGCTCTATGCTTTGCATTTCAATAATGATTGCTACAGTATATGCTTTACCTCTGCTCCCTCTATAACTTGTACACAGTTATAGGTAGTGTTGTTGCCAAAGTCATCATGTGATTTATTGACTCTCCACTGGGACAAGGGGGAAAACAGATACAACTTTGTGATTTTATTATAAGGAGACTGGGTTAATATTTCTAGGTGAAGCAAGCTACTATACCGAGTTCAAACATCTGAAGAGGGAGGTTAAGAAATCCTGAGTGTGGGGTGTAAGGATTATTCTGTCCTGGGGCAGTGCAGACGTCGTCTGAGGCGGGGAGCAGGAGAAGAAAGGAGACATTGTGACCCAGTTCCAACACCTCCTGTGTATACAGACGGAAGTGCTTAGCCTGTAGAGGGACACGCGCGGGGGAAGAAATAGGAGAGAATTACAACATGGCACTTATATAAACAACACCCCAAATGATATAAAACATTAAAGAAAATTTGCACAACATCAAGCTCGGAATTTTTATAAAACATAAATATTTGGGGGGGGCCCTAAATGTGGGTTCATGTCACTACATAAAATAAAGATTTAAAGCTGCAATGTTCCACATTAAAACAACACACACAGGCACAACCCCCCTGAAAACAACATTTATGTTTCTTATTAGGCAGAAAATGATCACATGCCATGTGCTTTTCAAGATTATGATTGCATAATTATGTGAAAACATGAAAATGGATTCAATTAAAAACCTTTAAGATTCAATTTAGGGTTGGTTAAGAGAAATATGCAGCTCTCCCTCAACACAGCACTGAAAAGGTTTAACAAGTGCTGCAGCAAGAGAAAATGGCGCACACAGGAGTTGGCTGGAGGCTGCTATAGCAGCGCTGCATTTAACCCTGGGCCTGCATCAGCATCACTGCCCATCGTCCTGTTTACCACCAAAATAAGACAAAGACATAAATCTGTTAAATTAAAAATGGAATTAATTAACACAGAAGCTTGGTCTTGAGCCATCAAAACATTTATAACTGCGTTTAACTGCAAGGTCATGTTTACGTCTATCTCTCATGTACAATAGATGAGCTTAAATGCTTGGCTGAGGTGCAGCCTAAGGAATATATTGCACATTCCTAGGTTAAAAAAAAAGATACACAAAAGCTATAACCTCCAAGAAAATACACCAGCATGGAGACCTGTACAGAGCCCTATTGAATTAGAGTGACTGACCACAAGGCAGCACACCATCTGTCTTAATTTTGGATTTACTTGAGTCTTACTTGGCTCTTCCCAGGCTAGAAGATACAGCACTGATGGATTCCTTCTGAAAAGCAAAGCCTAAACCTTTCAAAATCAAGAAACGTAGACGCAGATTAATTTATTTTAAGGCCACATCTTTCTAGCTGCGCAAACAGACCCCGAAGCGAATATAAAGATGATTTACTTCTTCAAGCCCTCTTTACCCATGTAGACCAAAATAAAATGGAATTTGTGTAAACAAGAAACAAACTCCTTAGCTTATTTTTTCATAGATCTTTCACATCATAGATTATCCCCCTGACTTTATTTATTCACATATGCATTTCTTGTACATAAATGTAAAGCCAGAAGCCAGATACCTCTCCTCACCCACAGCAATCTGGAGGTCTAGAACTATGTGGTTTAGGATTGCTATGTTTGTCTATGTGTAAAAGAATAGCAAAATGCTGTATCTTCATCAGGCTCTTCATACACTCTCACTATTGCCTCCAGAAGAACAGTCTCTTGCCCTGCTTGTCTGGAAAAATAACTGTTTTTCTTTGCCAGCTGGGTAAAGGTGCTCATAACTACTAGTTTAATGCAGAAGTGCCTCCTTGCACCTGCCTGAAGTTGCACAGATGCTAACACATGCAAAAATAGGAGCTAATTGAAAATTGTCTCTCAATCCTTGTATGTTCAGATATCCATTAAAATAACTGGTTTATTGAAGATGTTCTTCTCACCCCCTTCCCCTTGGAATAATGGAATACAGAACTTCTCTGCTTTTCTTTTCTTGCAGCCATATCATTTAATCCCTGCTTGCAAGTTACACAGTTTGTAGCTTTTAGTTGTGTGCTTAAGAATCAGTTTTTAAGAAGGTGATAAATACCACAGAGGAAAATACCTGATGCAGAGGTAGATTGATCTGTTTAAGGAGAGCTTTCACTGCCATCTGGAGCTCATACAAGAACAATTGAGTAGGGCAGTCTGAAGTATGATCCATACTTTCCACAGATTCTGAGCCAGAAAGTGTTTGGATCCATTCCCACTCATCTCTGTATGTTGAGTCAAGTTAAAATTAGAAATACAACAAAAGTTCAGTGCACAAGCAGGAATTCAGTGTATGTGCATTTGGGATCTGTTGATAGTTTAATCCTCATATAGCAAAACATTCTAAACTTGTGCAGCCCTGATTGTTTGTGGTTAACAGTCTGACTTTGAGACGTGTGATTTTTCTAGCACATGTATATCAAGCTGTACATTCCTTGCAACCCGGAAAATCCAACTGCCTTTAAAAGATTTCACTAAGCCTTCTCACTCCAGGCTTTCTTTTTCACATGCTTCATTCCTATCTACCACAACGTTTTCAAAAGCATGCATTGGAAATGACAACAGTGACAATTAGCAGGAAGTTTCATTTCTGTGACAGGCTCTCTTCCACTCACTGGAGCCAAAGAACATCCTGGTTTGTTTGACATATATCCATTTTAGACCTTATAAACATGGGAATCATCTCTCTGGATCAAATCCTTAACGCACCCTGCCCAGTATTCAGTCTTGAAAAGCAGCCAGCACCAAACGTTCAGGAAAAAATGTACAGGAAACCCCGCTAGTAGATGAGTAATAGATGTGGTACAGTTTGCTCCTAAATAAAGATCTGATCTTAAACTTCAAGAGTCAGAAATAGGTATAAACTCTGAAGCACTTGGCTTTATATTCCTTCCAAAATGTTTCTTAATATCAACTACTACATTCTGGATATCCTTGTTGTCCATGCAGATAGCCAGTTCCTTTCCTCTTGCAAAATTATCAGCTGGATGCTGAAATGATAGATTGATAAATAAATGATGGATAAAATGATAAATAAAATATGTTGCCACTAGCCAAGGACCAGGTAGTATAAATAAGTCCACTTGCCCAATAGAAAAGGGAAGCAATGGACAAAGGGCAAATGGCCTTCCCAAAGCATAGCCATTCAGTGGCTGATAGCATTTGTCTGAATACGTATTTTGAATTGATGTATGTTTGCTGTAGATGAGAAAAACCAAGCATTACGCAAGGAAATACACAGAAAAATCACCACCACCACCCCCCCATGATCAGGAGAAATCAGGAAAAAGGGTGACACTGAATTCACTGGAGGCTGAATCCGGGCTGGAGGCTATGATCTTCCTAGCAGATACATGGAAGATCATTACCATTGTGCAGAATTTGAGCGAACAACATAATATTATTCCTAGAAACCAATGGGCTCATCTGGGTGTGTTCTGGATAGAGCTTCAGACTTCTGGAAACACACAGGTCCATCTTAGTTCAGTGGTGATCTCTGTGCTAGTACACACCTGAGCTAGACTTTGCTGGCACCTGCAATTTTGCAATGGTAAAATTGCCTTAGCGCTTACATCTGATCGGTTGTTTCAAACTTAAAACAAATGTTCTGTATAAATATATGTCTACATGAGTATGTATGTACTCACTTACCTGGAGACATTGCTGTTGTCTCGGATTTTAACATGACACAGGACATTAGGCAACTTCTGCAACACAAGCACTTTGATTTGATCCACAGAACTGCAGAGTTTAAGGTAACCCAGGTACAAGCCGGGAGGGAGGCGCTGCTGACTTCGTTTGTGGTAGGTGAGTATGTCCTGTTTGAATAGAAACAGACCTACATAAAAATCTCATCTCTTTTCCACATAAGGGGAAGTCTTTGGGATAAAAAGCAACGAATGTTTTTACGGCCATCTTTTTGTTTCAAGGGTTCCCAATTCACAAAACATTTAAGCATGTGCTTAAGCATATTAAATATTCTCTGGCAATTTGGATGCACTTGGGCAACTTTAAGTCATACACAAGTTCTCTAAGCTCTCAATGTCATGTTGGAATTGGGTCTAAAACCTGAGGTTTCAAGCTTCTATAACAGCAGTATTTAAACAAGCTTAAATAGCATCCACCTCTGCACTCCTGCCTGGTCTTTTCAGCAGTGAGCTGGGTCAGGGAATTGATTCTGCTGAAAAGCAACTTGGAAAAGGAGCAGCCAGAGCCGTTCCCCGGTTCACATTTGGTGTGTAGCTGCACAGATGGAGTAGAGCAGTACTGGCACAAAGTTGTCTCCTGGGGAAGGTGGCAGAAAGGGGCTTCATAAGCCAGTACTGACACCAAAGAAATCCCTGCAGAGTCCCAGCCTGCCTGTTCTGCATCACTTGCTGTCAACGGAAAGGTCTCAATGGGAATGAGCACTGGTGATTTGCTAATTTTAATTAATGGCTGTGTTTTCTGCACAAATGTCTTTACCAACAAATAGAGCTGAGAAAGAATTAATAATGATGGAGGATTTGCTGAAGCCAGGAGATGCTTTTAAGGGTATGTATTGCAAATTCCCAAAACTACCCTAAAAGTGATGTCTGCTGCCATCCTGAGAAATGTGTGCTTCTGCAGTGGGTGAGAATTAAGACACCTGGCCTTACGCCTTTGCTCTTGGAACCATCAGATTATCTGCCAGTGCTGTACTTGGCTCTACCAGTGCAATTAGACCCTCATTTTCACAAGCACTTCATGAACAAAATACCCATTCGATGATTAAACAAGTAATAGAAGAAAGGGTGGGCATTAGATAGGAATGTGTAAGCCACCAGGGGAACATTTTTTCCACTAGGATCTCTGTGGAAATCTGATCGGGTCTGTATTTTGGGTTTCCTAATATAAAACTTCTGCCCAGATTGACGTTTTTCTACACCTTTAACACATTTTAATACATTAAATCTAACATAGATCAGGTAAGTTTTATTGTCTTTTGGAAATGTTTTAACGTTCCTAAAAGCTGGTAATGTGTATTTTGATTGCCTCTCAGCTTCCGGTGCAAAGACCAGTCTCTGCCCAAGAAGGTGCCTCTAATTCAAACCTAACCACAGCAGTCATCGTCTAGACAAGGGTGCTAAAGAAGGGAGTAAGGCAGTGACTTGTCTTGTAGTATTTTGAGTAACCATGGAACTGAGTTTTAGAGGTTGGCTACTGACACTTTGGGAGACACAGGTTGTTATTACCTACAGAAAACATGCATTAATATTCAACATTAATGTTTAACGTGAATTTGCCAATAACCCTGATTCTTGAAGGGCTGAAAGCTCATGGCTCTCAAGGTTAACTGAACTATGTAAAGTGACTTCTAACATCAATCCTTACCTTTTATTTTCCTAATTGTGAAGTGTGGGGGCATGTTACACAGAAACTAAAGGAGGGTTATGGTCAGTAAAGAATTCTTTAGCAACTATACCAGGCTCCAAGGATCTCTGAACCCCACAGAACAAGTTTATTAAGTAGAACAGTAAGGTTTTAAACCCAGATTTAGTGTCCAAGGTTGGATGGAAAAATCTTATGGAGTGTAGAAATTGTAAGTGTCTGTATAGGTGCTTAAAACCATCCCAGAGAATTTTAAGGGTTTTTATATCCCTTGCTATGAATTCTATAGCATGGTTTCCCGAAACTGATAGAAACTACTACTCTGTGTTAGGACTTTGAAGTAATTTCTTTAGAATCTCATGGATATTTTACATATTAAGGATCTGATCCCAGACCCACTGGAAGTAATATAAGTCTTTGCTTTCAATGGGAGCCTTGCCATTGATTTTATTGGGCACTGGATTAAGGCCTAAAATTCTACAAGGCTCTTCCAAAAGTCAGGGCTCTGGCACAGGCTTTACAAAAGCAAATAACATATAGTAAGAGAAACAAAGTGCTACCTGGATTGTTATAAGCAAGATGTCTAATGCTGTTGGCTCCTCTGGAGTTGAGAGGGATTTCCTCTGGCTTTGTAGTTTGGATACCTGCATCCATTTGCCATTGAAGAATGAATAAAGACTCTCCACTTCTCTTATAGTCACTATCAGCATATTGCCATGTCGATCCTTGATTGGCTCGTAAAAAACTCTGCCTAGGTTGTGAGTTCCCAGCAAATTCTAGAAAACAAGGACATTATGAAACAAAAGTTATCGGTCACCTATCAGGAGAGTGGTGAGTGTTGAAATGTAACTTCGTGCTCACTGACATCAGTCCTGGGGACTTTGATAATGAGACACACAATCTTGCTCAAGCACTTGCCCCATATCATATCATTTAGCGCAAAAGGAACAGGTTTTTCCCTAGGTTGTGCTTGTGGAGCCTCCGACGCATTTGGTTCAGCCGTGTTTAGTCTAATATTTAATGGAGAACAGAAAGACCATTATGACCCAATGCCTTTGTAAAAGGAAACACTGCAAAGTAATTCATTTCCTTAGACAGAACTTCCTATTTTTCCTCAGTCTTCTAAAGATGAAGGATGCACTTTTCAAAAGCACTCAGTGCTGCTCTGGTGAAGACTCCTTTGGTATCAATGAGGCCCTTCTGATTTGAACTTACTGAGAAGCTAGGTGCTTATCTTCACTTATCTTCACCATAACCAAATGTCAGTGATGACACAAAATTCTTCACCTATCCCTGAATCATTCACGATGGACACTTGAAGTGTTTTCTAGCTGAAATCTCCATTTTCTGTTCTCTGATTTAATATTACTCAGATTGTTTTCAGCAACAGAAGCGAGACGCCCTCATATCTGTGTTGAATGTAAATAATTTGGAGTTAAAGTGTGGAGTGTGTTTCTGAAGGAACACAGAGGAATTTAAAGAGACGTGGACCCTTTTCCTTTTACTTCAGATATCAAGAATGTGCTAGACAAAACCAGCAGAAGCTAACAAACTCCCAGGGCAAAGCTCTCCAGGAAAATATGTGAGGATTAAAGAAAAGTAATTTTAAAAGGCTCCACATAAAATACATATTTTGGTCAAAATCCCTTTCCTCACACTTTAAGGCATCTGCTTATAGGTGCAAACACAGTCAGTCCAGTGACCAGCCACTGAAGAGATTCCCAGATGTCTTAAAGAAAAATGCCTGACATTTAAAATATGCTCGTTACTTTGTGACTTTTCAAGAGATCTAAAGTAAGCTGGGTAGGTAGGGGGGTAGCTTCAAATGAGAACCTGAATTCACAATGTAGCACATTGTATGTTTAGGGAAGTGCTGTACATTAACTTAATGACATTGTAAATGGATGGATTATCCTGAAATTATTTATCTGTACTTAGCAGGCAATATTTACTTACAAAGTGCATTATTAAATTGCTTATAAACTCTAGGTAATCAGCACAGTGACTGCCCTTTATGTGGCATACATAACTTAGTTATTTAAGCTTTATGCGTCCCTCTCCAGGGCATACTGGTGATGTCCATACAGTATCCCCCCTCTTTTTAACTGTTCTGCCTTTTGAGGTTAGCCCCAGTAACTGGTTAACACTGGGTGTCTTGAATATACATTTTGGCTTAATTCATGTCCCCAAAGATGGGACAGACCATGCAAGTAGATGTTAGCCATCTAGTTGTCATATGAATCACTGCAATATATGAATGTGCCTAAATGAAAACAAACAGTTCTTTACTGTCACTGACTGTATGTTCTGAATGGCATTGCAGTATAGAGAATGGAGGTACTTACTAATAAGAATGAGACTAATACATATACTGAAAAGTCATATACTGTGCTCAGCCTGGCACCCATCACTTGTGTTTTGTTTGCTTTAGTTGTCTAGTAGTAACAACAGGCAAAACTGCTGTCCCTGTTGTCTCTGCAACTGCTGATCTAGTCCCTTAGCAGCTGTGCTGTCACTGATCTTTTCCATTCTGTCCTGAATTCCTGCAGAGCCAGTCTATTAACTGCCTCAATAAAATGTATTCAACCATATAAACTTTATTGAGATCTTTCCACTGGTGGATCCCATTAGGCCACACACCGTTAGAGGCTGGCAGGCCAGTGACAATCCCTGTGCTCATCAGGGGACAAAGCTAGCAGAACAAATGTTAAGGACGATAAATTTGCCAGGGAGTCAACAGAGCAATATACCACATGGACGCATTTGCTGTATCTCTGTGCTTTGAGTTCTGCTCTTAACATCTCTGGTAGCAAATAATAACACAACGTACTAGAAATGTTGGTTATCTCCAAGTGCATATTAGCAGTGCTCAGTTAAAGGCAATCAGCACAGGGGGAATGAAACTGAGCTAACCAAAGGAGCTTGTGCTACCTAAGCTGAGCTAACCATGCCAGAGGGAACATTCAGCAGATACAGTTAAAACTTTCTTTGGTGACAGCTCAAAGGACTGACAAGCAGCTGCTGCTTAACACAGGTGGTCCTCCAATAAAGGTACAACAGGCTGGCATTCCAGATATTTCGGGGTACTTTGGGGAAATCAGTCCAGACAGGTGGCTGCCCATGAAGGCTACTCTCCTGTACAGAAGGCTTTGCCAAATGATGTAAAACAAACCCCACATGGATATTCTTAATAATGGCCACAAAGTGTCTGGGTTTCATAGTGCTGTAAAACCAGCTTATTGCATCGGCTGGCAATAACAAGAGGGATGGCTGTGTGTCTAATACATGAGCAGAGCAATATTGAGGTCTTCATTAGTTCCATGACTGTACCATAGATTTTTCTGGGAAGCTTTGGTGACTTCATTCAAACAAAAAGTAGGAGAAAGTGGGCCCTGGATATACTTTTCCCATAAGATTCATGCATGTATGTTTTTGAAAATGAATCTTCACACAAAAGTAGTGCACACAGTGCTGCTGCCCTTACCACTGTGCTGAGGCATCAGCACAAGACCTGTGCACCACTGAACCTCTCTAATCTCTGTTTTTAAGGGTTAAACTGGTCTCTGCTGGGTCTCTGCACAAAGGTACATTTCACCTTAAAAAATATGGCAGCTCAATTAAGAACTCAATGAGAGACTGAATTTTACTTCCCTGCTGACAATCCATAACAGCATAGGCATCCTGTCAGTCAAACACTGAAGTTCTGCCCTAGAAGCCGTACTTGAGCAGCTTGTGAGGCATGGATGAATCAAGAAATATGCAAAGCAACCAACCTGTAGCTGTGCTGCTGCTGAAAGCATCTTTTGCCTTGCCTGAAGTGCTGTTGAGGAGGACACGGATATAGACATATTCTGCCTTAGCCATCTGATATCATCCCACATGCAAGACAACTGCAAAAATATATCCAGTTCAATCAGGTTTTGTTCTCAGCATTTTACAAAAGCAGAAATGTAACTAAAAGCATTTGGGACTTGGAAAAACACGTAGCTATTGCTCATTTTGAGTGTCTGCGGGTGACAGTGACTTGCTTAGATAAACATGAAACAGACTGAATCAGACACAGAAGTTGCTCTGAAACCATCATGCACATATTTCATTTGCTTTTTGGACTAGTGTATAAAACTGATTTACTGGGTTTTGGGCTATAAGAAACAGTGTGAAGATATTTTGAATGATGCATGGCCATAATACCAACTTTAAATTTTCTAGTTATTTCATTAGGCTTTTCCTCTAAATGTCCTTAAAACCTTTATGTACCTAACCAGCCATCACAACTTTAAGAGTTAATTGTGCCGCTGCTGTGACCCAGTCAGAATTTAAGCCATATAAATGGTTTGTTAGCTTTCTAATGACATCATTTCATATATTCGAATGATGAGCTGAGGCTTGTGCATTACTAGCAACAACTTGGTAGAAGCAATACATGAAATTAGGCTCCTGTTACCTTTGTGAACCACAGGAAATCCTGCATAACTGAGCTACTGTGGGAGTCATCGATTTCCACAATTGGGATTTGATCTTCATTGGTTACTAATAAATTGTCTTTGTAAAAAAATATAACAGATAAGTAGAGTCCCCTGAAGAAAGAAGGAAACAGTTATTAACACCTTTCATGTCTATTCACATCCATGCCAAAATTCAGTCAAAGAATCATAGATGTTAAGTTCTGAGAAGACAAATCCAATCATCTGGTCTTAACTTCTGTGCTATGTAGATCATGCAGCTTCAGCCAGTGAATTCTGAAACCCATTTGGGAAGTTTATCACGTTAGATGATGTGAGACTATAGGAATCTACGAAATTATGAATCTGTGCAAACCACTGACATCAGCTTTAGTAAGGATTTTGCCAGAGTAAACAGTACACAATAGAGGCTTTATGCCCTTTGGAAATCAGAAATTTTACTAAAACTTTTTATCATTAATGGGCTTAGTTCTGCCCTCCTTTGCTTCACAGTGAATCAAAGTAACTCGATTGGAATCAGGTGGGTTATTATGGATTTACATTAGTGTAATTGAGTGTAATTTGGCCAGCATATCTCAAAACTGTTTATAGAGATCATTCCTTTCAATATTTACCCTTGCAATTAGTTACCTACATTAAGTAGCTGCCTTAGGGAATTTTAAGGCTCTGGAGAGCTCTTCTGAAAGAAGCAAACTCTTATCAAAATACAAAGAAGAAAAAGCAACTGAACACTCCTGGCAATGAAAAAAGAAATAGTCCAGCGTCAGCGACTTCCATGTGCTAAAACAAATCATCACAGCTGAGGGTTTGTTTGGGTCACACTGGGTTGCAAACCTAACTAAAGATGTTGGAGGATTCTAGATGTGTTGCTTGCTTGTTGCCAGTGGGCTATTAAAACATGTTACCCGAGCTCTGCATTTTATATTAAGAATGAAATAAATACCAGAGTTTCATTACTGAGCAGCAGGAGCAGGGACAGTGCTTCCAAAATACCTCTGAAACTGCACTTGTGTTCGAACAGAATATTTCACTCAGTTACAATTGAAATCCAACAATAGCGATGAAAAGATTCTGTTGATTTCAGTAGGAAGTGGAGCATATTTTCCTATGAGCTACACCAGTCTTACGTGTTCTTATCAGGTTCATTCTGGTCAATTGCTGTTTCATTGGTATATTCACATATATGTCTAAGGTGCTTTTCACTATAAGAGCAACAACTGCTAGCTAAACCTTGATACGTTTGGGAGATAAAATGAATGACAAACCGTTTCAGAGTCTTCACAAACTTGTTTGATGAATGGAAAAGGTGCTTCAAGCTTCTGGAAACGGATTGCTTGCGACCAGCATTCTGTAGTTTAGAGCTTTCTGAAATGGAAAAGAAAAAGCAAAACAAACCCAGCACTTCAGTTCCAGTTTGTGTCTCATAAAGAGCCTTTGTCTGTTGAACCACAACACTGAATTTCAGTCAGGGCCCACTGTATTCCTTTCAAAAGACAACGTTTAGAAACATGCTCAAATACAACCTTTTGCTTATATTTTCAGTATCTCAGTGGTATGTAACAATAAGTAAATTCCTTACTTGCATCAAACTTGGACTTGGTAAAAATACAGCTTGAACCAGAACTGCATATTCTAAGTGTTCAGAATGGATATGAATTCTGCAAGAGGTCTCAAAAACCCAGGAAGATATTCGAACCATCAGTCAGCATTTTAGGGTGTTGTAATTCCTTAGTTTCTGTCCATACACAACTTAAGCTTCTAAGTACTAAATAACTGGCAGTCACTAATACAACATCATCACAGACTGACCTGAGTGAGTGCTTTAAGGAAACAACTAGATAGATCCTCATCTTTCTCTGTATCACTTTGCTTGGATATTTACCCCCCATCAAAACAGCTTCCACTCACCTGTATTTCAGGGCTTTCACAGTTACATTTGCTCCCTAGTCATCTGGAACCCAAGGAAGAGGTGTTTAACTCATTTGCTCAGTTCTTGTAAAGCTAATACCTGCTGTGTGCCTGTGAGGCTCTCTGGACCAGCTCTCCCAGCATAAGAATTTTATAAAGTCAAATCTTTTGCCTAATATTGTAAAAAATGTGGTGAAATTTTTATACATCGTAGTATTTTTCACTTTGATGAAGTTGACTTCACTTCTTTCCTTCTCTCACGCATGGCCTGAGCTTCCTTGTAAGCCAAGGAATCTTCCAGTGGGAACTGGAACTCCCAAGCTCTGTGGAACAGCCATGTCCACCTGTGTACCTGTGCACAGATTCTAGAGGATGTGCCAATAGATGGCAGTCAGGAACACGCAGGACTGTGTAACATAAAATGCATTGTCAGCTGTTGTCCACTTACAGCATTTGGAAGGAAAGGGTGCTTAAAACTGATTGGGATTCTTTTGCACTGTTTTTTGCAATGTCCCTCCTCTCTAATGCTGTTGTATGAGAAACAGATGAAACATTTGATTTAAAGTAAGAATTAATTCTTCAGATTCTGTAATCTGAAAAGAAAGACAAAAAGAAGAACGAAATTGTTTTCCAGGATCTGACTTGATTTGGATGAAGCATGGATACCCATCCAGTCTGAAGTGTGAAATGTGTTGAAGGACACCCTTCTCCAGTGGGGAAAAAATACATCTCATGAAGAACCATTTGCTGAAAGCTGCTCATCAGTTTGCTTAGGTGTTTTCAGAGCAACATATTTCCCACTTATCTCCAGTGGAATAGGAGGTGTCTGTGTCTCCCAAGTGAATTCTGAGTTTGAACATTTAAAGAACATCTAAATGTGCTATTGTCAAAACCCCATCTGTGGAAGTGCTCAACATATTTTAAATGATGAATAAATTTGCGCTGTAATTTGTGCATAGACAACCACAGAAAGAAGACACCTTGTTACCAATAATTACCACTTTGCTGAACAATAAGTACAAAGAGAGCAAGCTTCTATTGGGGGTGAAATCATACACGATGTATGAGACTTATTAGATCATCAAGCCCATTGTGTTTCCAGAGCAGACTTGTTCTCCATGGCATATTCTCCACTGCGCTGTTCAGTTTAGGCTTAACAGACTCACCAAAGCCATGACTGCTCCTTTGATGCAAATGATCTTTGATTTCTCTTCCTTTAAAAAAAAATCCATTTGTTTTTCCATCCATATCTGCTCAAGTAATATCTATTTAACTGTGAACTGTTTTGGTAAATCACAGTAATGGAGACCAAACGGTACATCAGACCTCTTGTCTTGCTGCTTACTTCTTCCAAGGTCAGGACCAATTTAGGAATATAAATTTCATTCTCATTATGCAATTTTTATTTTCTTTATTGCTTCCATCTCTATGGAGGGAATGGAGGAGGAAATTGCTGAAGGCAAAGCAACATAATTCTGTATAGGGCACCCAGAGACTGCAGCATTAAAATAAGAGGGCACATTACAAGTGAAATATATGTTATTGGGCTATTCAGTGGTTTGGGTTCAGTCCACAGCTTTACAGAAGCCAACAGCAAAAGAAATAGCTTAAAACTACATGGAGACTGTAAACTCTCCAACATTGCTATTTGCTTGTTTTGCAGTATAGTCTGTCTAGAAGCCAAAAAACATGGAGCTGAGATTAGAAGATAATTTGGATCTACAGGAAATAGAGCTTTGTCAGTTATTTAATTAACTAATAAATAACATAGAGTAACCTTTATAGAAAAGCATCAGTAACAACCTTAATAAACGATACAGCGATAGAGCTGTGAGCTCTTTTAATAGATGCTCAGGAGTGAGCAGATAGTGGCTGAGATTGGAGAATTTCCAGTGATTAGATTTAGATCAGAAGCATTCAAAGCTGGAGTAGAACAGGCAATTAACCACGACATTAGCAGTTTTTCTCTTCTCAGGTAGAATATAGAAATGCTTCTTTGCAGTTCTCTTCAATACAGGAGGTACTTAAAGGAACGTAAGTCGGCTGTGGAAGAGTAAGAACAACTTTGCATACTCAGGCTGCCAGCATGCATCTGGGATCTCTGCTCTAGAGGAATGTCTGTTATGCCGTGCCATTTCTCTGAGTAGGAAGCTCATCTGGAATTCTTTGTCCTATCACTAGACAAGTGGGTGCCTCTTCTCAAGTGGGGCAGATGTGAAGTATATGGAAATGGAATTACCTCAGTGCAAAATCATCTGAGATCTCAGCCCCACAAATCAGAGGGCATGTGGAACAGCTAAATATTATTTAGGGTGACCCTGAATAAGGAAGTAAATTAGCACAAGATGAGGTAGATCCCACTGAAATCCTAGTGGAGGGCATAAAATGGGGCTTAGAGTTTTCACAATTGTCTAACCTTATGAAAATGCATCCAATAGCTGAAACTTCCAGATGAATTCAAACGCAATTTAACACTGCACATTTTTAGCAGTTCAGACAACTGACACTGGGATAATACGCATGGAGACATGATTCTACACAGAAGTTAAAGGCATAAGCAGTTGCCAGACACCTAAATAGCTGGATACCATGAGAGATTCTGTTTCAGCTCACCTCAAGGTGAGACCTTTCACAAGACAATCCCGTATGTCACGAAGAAGCTCTTAGCATGACAGTCATATCATTGGGAGGTATATTTTGGATTACAAAGTCAAGCACAACAGCTGAAATTGTATGTTTTTTAATTCCCTACCTGAACTTCCCAATCTAGGGCTTGATTCTCAAGCCTGGTTTTGTCTTTTCTCACAAATAACTGTAATCTGAACTCTTTAAATGCCTGGTGGAATCAAAGAGCCTTCTCTTTGTTAAATGCAATAGAACTATGTGCTCTGCTTGTGAACCAAATTATGATTAGAACATTTTTATTTCATCTCTGACTTGTCTAGTAAAATACATTTCAACCAAATTTCAGCAGGAAAATATCTGGTAAGCATTTTGCTGAACAGTTGGGTTCCTTTTGTAATGAAGCATCACACAATTACTTAATCCACTCAGAACTGTTTAGGAAGAATGATCTACAAGAAAATAATACTTAAAAAATACATCTGAAGTGTTGCCAGGACATACAATTGTAGTAACTCAGTTATGATAGTCTGTAGCATGGTATTATGAAGACAAATGGATGGCTGTTGTTTGTAATCATCAGGGTTTTCCAGAAGATTAAGCATATGAAAGCAAAGCTTCCTAAGTAATTCCCTAGGAGATTTCATCATATCACAGAGAAGGTTCAAAAGCAACAGCTGATCTAATTCCAAAAGCTCTTAAACTCACTGTACATTCCAAAGTATTCTTCCTGGCATTTTTGTAAGCTTGTTTTCTTTAGCCACTGCAATGCAAAGCAGAGGGCAGAAGGCAGGCTGCAGCGTGAAGCCCGAATGAGCAGACTTGGGCAAGGGATCTGCCAGGAATCTGGGCAATTCACCACTCCCAGGTCACACTGGAGCTCTAGCACACAGCCTGGCTTCTCCAGCTCCAATGTGTTCTGAGGCTTTTTCCTATGTTATCCAAGTAATGTCAGATCCCTTTTACCCTTATTTTTTATCACAATTCTTTGCGTTCATCCTCCACTCTCCTTCAACCAGCCTGAACACCATAAGCATGATATCTCGCAGAGTAATCACTTTGTGAAAAACCAAGGTGCCAGACATCACATTTGAGTCCAATTTCTGTCTTTACCTAGCTTTTGTCCATGCAGAGCTGAATTCTGCTCTTATTTATAAGCCACAGCAAATCAGTGGTTGTAAGCAGATTTAGGGATACTCTACAAACAATGTCCAGCTATTTATATCTCTGAAACAACTGAAGAAATCAGAGGTTAGAATATTAATACCTAATCAAAGAAGAGATGTAAAGAGGAGCATGGTAAGGAATGGATAAATGCCTGGGCAGGTCCTCAGCTTGTGTATCACAGCATATCTGTGCTTACTTCTATCCCTGTCAGTCGTATCATGCTAATTCACATTAATGAAGAATGCGTCTCAGGCCTATTGTATGAAGTGAAAGCCATTATTTGTTTTTTTCAGACCTATACAGTAGCTTATCTGAGATCCCTGATTAAACTCCTCAGATTTCACTGAGATTCACCAGAATCAAATTTCAGAGTCAAAGTGGTGTCATAATTCTTAATTTTCTGCACACTCTTTGTCTTGATTCTTTTCCAAATTACTGAAATACAGGGGATTGACATTAGTCATATATTTAAGGCAAGTTCCAAAGGCCTTTCTATTGCATTACAATCCTGATTTATCCAAAATGTACTACTGTGTAATGCTAGCATTACAAGCAATTATGAGATTTTTATTTGGTTGGAGGCAAGGGCGTTGGCTCAGGCTGACTCCATAGTGTAGCACTGCCACATATAAGCTCCCACATCCTCTTTCTGACATGCAAGAAAACGTTCTGAGCTAAACAGATTCTCTATATTGTTGTTTTTTATTATTTAAGGAAAGGGAGTTAGGAAATCAGCAACAGAGTTGTCTGTGCTTCGCTTTGAGACTGGGGTTGATTTCTGGAGCAGTGGAATTTTATAAGAACCAGGCACTGGTGTCAGATTCTCAAAAGAAAGGCTTTTCTGCATGTTGTTTGCAACTGCTTCTGTTCTGCTATGTCAGTAAAACAATTTATACTGAGAATATTTTCTGATGCTCCACCACTTTTTCCCTGTTTACTAGGAAGATGGCCTGAAAGACCTGAGATGTGCGCTAACTTCAGAAGGGGAAAACTGTACCATGGAAGAAAAGACTCCTTTAATAGCATGAAGAACTACGTGAGAGATGGAATTCATTATCTGTATTTTCAGTAGCAAGGCCACCTGCAAGTGATAATGTTTGTATGAATTTTAATTAGAGAAACAACATTTTCTTGCAATATCTCCTTTCCCAAGCAACACAGCTGAACACTTTCAGTTGCTATGGTTACAGTGGGTTGTTGTGGACTATGATAGTGACATATTTGCACGTAAAGAACAAAGGCAGCATCATTCCGTTTCAGGCAGATGATTTTAGCCCTAAGTATTTCTATGATTTTAAATCACTGAGTGCAGCTTGGCATAACAGTCATACTATGGGAAGAAAAATGAAAACTTCATGGTAGTTCAACTTCTCAGTTTAAAATAAGTTCCTTTGCAATGAAGCATTATTCCAGTTAGAAGTTTATTTTAAGAAAATAAATAGTACTTTTCAACAACCCATATAGAACAGGAGTTTTTATATATGCTTTAAAAAGAATGCCAAGCTGTTGCCTTGGCTCGTGAGCTGTTAAAGGCACAGTCTGTTTCTCATGAATGAAGAGCAAAAAGCTGGCTGAGATTCGAACTCTCTCCTAGTTTTGATCCATCCTATTTGAAAACGTAGCAATCTTATCTCCTTATTGCATTGTGCAAGTATTTTTCATTGGCATCACATTCACTGGAGTATTTAGTGTCTTCCATTTGGAGGTAGCCAAGTTCCCTCTTCTGATCCAAAGCAGTTGTTAAGTCTCAGAAGTATTTCTTTGTATGAAAAAATGAGGGAGATCCTTGAAACATTGAAGTCAAATCCCGTGTGAAACTAATTTGTAGGAAACCCCCCAAATCAATCGGTGTGTAGGGTACAGAGGGAGAAAGGCTGTGTCTGTGCTTTCGTGCATTGTAGCTTTCGGATGTTTTCATCCAACTAATTTCAAGGGTTAAGAGCAAGATAGTGCACTAAAGTGATTCCAGATGGGCCAATATTAATATCTTTCTTTTCCTGATGAATGAGAAGGTATGACCTAGTTAGAAAACTGCTAAAATTACAGGCGCCACAGAGGCTTCAGCTGGTGCCCTACCACATAGATATTCATCCTTACCTCTGCAATTATAATGCTGATGAGCTGCTCGAACCTGCTGAAGGAGGCGTTCCAGAGCCTCAGTGTGTCCCCTGTGCCGAGGTTCTCTTCCACTGCAGTCTTTCCAGTCTGTTGAACAAAGGAAATAAACAGAAATGAAACACAAAGGCGCAGGAGAAGGTTTTAAAACATTTTCTTGCCTCTGATACTTCATGGCTTTAGAGGATTTTTACATGTGGGCATGCAGAAAAAAGTGGCAGCTGTTTGTAAGTTTGCTGGGTTTACTTGTATAATAAGTTTCCTTTGACTTGTGCCAGTTGGGTAATTATTCATAATTATTATTAACAAAGAGCTCACAAATCAGCTCCTAGAAGCTCCTCTAGTGACTGACTAGACAATGGCTATTTCTCTTCAGTACATAAATGGCCTCTGTTGCTGCAGGGTTAGAGCTGCTCTCAGCCCATACCGCACACTCTCTTGGTACCTCACTAAGATCACACTGCTGCTCTTCTTCTTGAGACCCTAGGAGGCTAAATGACTCTCTACAGTTATATAGGCAACTGATTGCAGAGCAGAGAAAGAGCATCTTCCTACACCAGAGCTAGCTCTGCAGCCAGAGAAACAAGCTCTGAGTGAAATCACTTCTGAAATCCTGCTCTCAGCAGCAGCTTGAGCAAACGCTGGCGATTCCTGCCCTGGAGCACACACTCTGCTCAGCACTGCACTCGTGAGGCAAGAAGCTGCGACTTCTGTCCCACATACCTCCAACCTACAAAAGACTTTGTTTTCACTCATTTGCTGCTCACTACAATCTCAATCTTCATTTTAAAAAGCAAACAATCTTATCACAAATAGGAGGATGAAGCTGTGTATATTAGAGAGGTGCTTTGTAATTCCAGACTTGCCTATTTTCATACTTTCCTTATTATAAGAAAAAAGTATTACACTGGTTTCCTGACTCAAAGTAATGGTGGATCAAGGTATTAAGAGATCTGTCTGCAAGGGAGACATGTTTCCATCTTGCTGGCATAGAGTCTACGTATGTATTCACAGCTACCAACAGTTTGCTCACTCACTAAATATACAGATCTAGTTACTAGTGCAAGTTTGGAGTCAAGCATTCCTTCCAATAGGCTCACTATGCCAGGGATATAAATATGTATTTGCTGCCATTTAACAGAGCAGCTAGAGTAAGCCCCGTGAAAGGGTGGAAAGAGAAGACATTTGCTATCCCGATAGCCTGTGGGCAGTTTTAACAGCTGCAGAGAGGCTTTCCTGCATGTTGTATGCTATTGCAGAGATCAAGGGCTGACTGCATTTGTAGATGCGTGTGGGGACACCAGTTCTTAGATCCTCTGTGAGCAGCCAACCTCAAAGTGCTTTGGTGTCATCAGACTGGTAGAGTTTTGAACAACCTGATTCCTCTGTTCCAGAGGTTTCCAAACTTCTTGGTACCCCAGATTGCTGACACCCTTAAACATGACATGGAAATCAGGCCCGGCATCCCTCACTGTCCATCACTCATGTGCTAATGAGTAAGCCTAGAAACGTTACTACCGGCTGTGATTTCACAGACCAGCTACACAACACTGGCCACCACTTTCCAGGCTACTGTGTATGTGGAAGAAATGTGAGAGCAGAGGCAAGCATTGACTGTCATGCTACACAGATGAAACTACAAGGATGTCACTTTGATGCTCTGGGATTGGAATGGATCAGGATTAAGCCCTGAGGCTTTAATTTCCTTTGCATATTCTTCTGGCTGCCGTTACAGACAGCTTTGTAGAGTATTAATGTATTCACATTTAATTTTTAGCTTAAGGCCGTGTTTTGTTATGCAACACTGGTGTAATTTCAAGTTGCAGCCTGCCTGCCAAGCACAAGTCTGCTAGTTTTCAAAACCAGTGGTGAAGGTAGTCATGTGGGTAAAGCAGTTCTGCCCCCAGTAACTGCAGTGGTAAACAGCATCGTGTCTTTCAAGCTAAAATTCTGGGGTTATTGTTACTTAATGAAGGAATTTACATTTAAGCTCAGAGGGTCTCACTTGATGTGAAGCTTAAACTACCAAGGATACTTAATGAAAATGCCCTTTTCTTGCCAACTACCTATATGCAGTGAGCTAAGTTTGCCTAATGCTTTTGTATTCATCAACAAAGAGATCATACATATATAACCACGAATAAACATTTCTCTTTGCCATAAACTCATAAAAAATCACATATATATCAAATGATGCTCCTGCTTTGCTACAGGGAAATCCAAAAGACTTGTTACCTTGGCTACCTTTCAGAGAAACAGCCCCACAGTGATTGTCCCAGGAACTTCAGAGTCCCTCAGACACAAAACATGGGAAATGATCTTAGTTCTCTGTATAGTTTATGTGTTGATCCACTGAAATCTGCAGGAGAACTTCCGCAACATCCCAAGGCTTTGGAACTGGCATGCATGGTCAGATTTCAGGTTAATAACAGTGGACAAGAAATAGACAGGGAAGACAATGCAGTATGCTCAATCAAAAGTGTGTATCATAAAAAGATACAGCCTTAAATGCCACCTGCCTTGCCAGGGGTGCCCAGGGCTTTGGGGATATTTAGCTGAATAACTACCAGCTACTGCAGAAGAGTCTGCTCCTCAGCTGCTGTAAATGTTTGAGTTGTGGGGCCCAGTCCTCTATAGATATGCCTGACTACAGTCAAGGTAACTGCATGTCACTAAGTTATTCAAACCGACTCTGAAGTAGTGAGTTATCTATGTAGTCAAGAGCAGAATTTTGTCCCAAGACTGGAGCACATTTTTGTTCCCAAACAAAATATTTATTTAGTTTTATTCTGGTTTTATTCTGGGATAAACAAGAGCAAAATTGAAGCAAGATGGGCTGATGGTACTGCAAGAGCCTCATTTATCCAACCTTCTCCATTATGAATAGGTACAGCTTGCTTTATTTCTTCACATTAGCATGCAAGGTTATTAAATTGTTTTGTTAGCCTAATAAAAACAAGTGCTAATGCAGTAAAATGAAAAGTCCCACTTCACTGCATTATCAATACAAGGGAAGCTGTCATATGCTGAGCCAGTTTGGCAGTGAATACAAGTCTGGAAAAGCAACCAACAATACAATGTCATTATAATAGATTAAAACTTACAAATGAAAAATCATAGTCCTAATGGAGTCTGAGGAAGCCTGCCACAGGTTTGAGAAGAGAGAAAGGCTTTTGGACATGTCTAGACCATTTTAGTGTATACAGGCTAGATCCTATCAACATGTATCTCCACACTACAGTGTATTATACACAGGATACTATAAGAATGGTCCAGTGAATGGAATCTATAATGCTACAAGACAGAATACAAAATTACATATATTTGTGTTTTGTTTATGCAAGTTCAGATTCACCTTTTGATCCATTCATGTACCGAGAAATGGGGTTCCATATAGCCGAACTCTATTAAGAGAAATGAAGATTCAAGTAGTTCTCATTTTCTCTTAAGTATTAGTGACTAAATGACAGTATTCTGTCAAAGGACTGGAGAAGAATAGCAGAAAAGGTGTGTAGATATACAGAGATGATTATTGTGATTATTTCTCAGGAGTGGAAGGAGCTGAGTTTCATTTATTTATTTATTTATTTCCCTCCTAGATGACATTGAAATCATCCACACTGGAACACTTGTCTTTTTCTGTTATTTGAAGACAGAGTATTTTTACAAATCAACATCACTAATCAAACTAGGAGGGCAGACAAACTCAACCTACTTGAAGGAGAAGCATATTGAGGAGTAGATTTGCGTGGAGGTCCCCATCCTTTCATATTGTATGCTGAAACACAAACATAATATCTCTTGCCCTGCAAAAAAGAACCATACAGAAATAAATAACAAAAATGGAAATGATTGCCATCATCACATGTGTTCCTGTAAAAAGCAGAAAAGAAAGAGCTGTAATTTTAGCTGCTGGTCATCAGAGTCAGGTCTAGATCTTCCATGAGCCTTTGATGTGCGCTAAGATTACCCTGTGATCTAGAAAACTGCATCTTTCACTACAGCCTTTTCTGATCTCCCTTAAGATGACATAAACCAATTCATGCT
The DNA here is from genome assembly GCA_032466535.1 of Forpus xanthops. Lineage (NCBI taxonomy): Eukaryota > Metazoa > Chordata > Aves > Psittaciformes > Psittacidae > Forpus > Forpus xanthops. The sequence continues at coordinate 58,408 of JASSUY010037366.1, forward strand.
GTTTATTCCCTTGTGACTTTCAGATTATGGATGCCAGACATATGACATTTAATGACTGGAACTTGTTGCTAAAAGAAAGGCACTCTACAGTTATTGCCAACAGACATGGAAGCAAATAATCAGTGCCTTTGTATCCCTGGGAGGCAGGGGACATTGAGACCTGAACGAGTCCTTTGGCACATACCGTTCTGAGACCTGTGATGGTGCACCTCAAAGACTGAAGATTATCCATAATTATTTCACCAGCCAAAGGAGAAAAGTCTTCTGAACAGCTCCAGCCCACTGGGGAACAAATAGGAGGAGAAAAATGAAATGCAAGTCCAAGCAAAGATATCAAAGTACTTTAATCCCTCACAGGTTAACTTCTCTCCAAGCAGTTTCCCACTCCATGTAGGAACTAAAAGTCATGTTTAACAATAACATTTAGCAAAACTTCATGCAATAATTAAACTATATCTCTGTGTATGAGAGGAAAAGCAAAATATTCCTCAAAAGCTTTTCAGGAAAGAATGCTTAAAAATGCACATAATCACAGAATTGTTAGGGTTGGAAGGGATCTCTGGAGATCATCTACTCTAACCTCATACACTGCAATACAAACTACATTCAGTCAACATTTGCCCTCATTTAAACAATTTCCTTTTAAAGAAAGAAGAGTTGTGGAAAAGAGTAGGTAAAGGATTTGGACCTCCTAATGCCATTTGGCAGTTTACACATCCAAACCGACAAAAAGGGCTGTTTTGCAATTGGATCTGCATAGGTAGGAATGGGCAGAGAGTCCTTTTGGCTCCAGAGGTCCACAAAGCTTTCATCACCTAACCCTGGTTAATTTGTATAGAAATATCCTCCTTGGACTGGATTTGACACTCACTGAAGTCTCTTCATTGGTTTCAGTGGGTTCTGGCTCTCTTGTCCAAGCCTGATGCTGCTGCGGTCACTAAAATTACAGAGCTCCACAAGGATCTATTATGTTGTATCCACATTTAAAGGGAAGTAAGTGGCATTGGGCTGACACATCCCTCCTAACCTATCAGGCAGCCTAAACTGCAATGGGTACCTCCACCAGAGCGCTCCCATCAACTTGTACAGACAACTCATATAGGAGTAGTCCTACTGTCAGTATTCTTCCCAATGCTGCAAAAAATGAATGTGAACATAAAATAATATCGAATAGACCACAAAAAACCTACTAGGGAATTTTAAGAAGGGAATCTATGCAAGTGGGGAACTGACGGCTGCAAGTATAGGAACAGCCTCTTTTTCTTCAATTATACCTTATTAATGACAGGTACCATGATTAGAGTTAGGATTAATCCTGGAGACATACCTCTGGGATTTAGTAACTTGTACCTTCGCACTCAAACTCAGGAAAACTTCTCAAAACCATAGTGAAAATAATCTCTTATTCTCCTGTAGCCATGGGAAAATTCTGTCAACTTTCTGTGTTTGCACCAAGGAAGAGAATTCAACCCAAAGCTTTCCCTTTAAGATACACAAAATAGTTTATAGATACCTTTTTTTTTTGCATATTTGTTAGTAATAAAGTCAATAATTTCACCTGGATCAGAGGATAAAGGCATTTTAATTTCAGCATGTGGAATTTTCATCTTCTGGCTGCATCGCACTGGTATTTTCATGTAAAAGAAAAAGGCTTCTCAGCATTTTGTGCTCAGTATATACATTTAACTGCCAACACATTTTTCTAAAGCAGCCAAGTATCAATAGCACAACTCATTTTTCCTTTCTCTCCTAATTGCTCCTTTTCTGTGATTGCAGTTTGTGAATGCACAGCATGTTCTGCAACATTTTTCTGTTTGCTGCAATGAAAAGGATATTGGTTTTGTCTATTGTCTTTGAACTTTTACAGTGTGTTGTTTCCTAGTTTTCCAAAGGTTTTAAATACCTAATTACTGCCGCCTTTAGTGGAAGCTATTTCTGTACATTAGTATGAATAAGAAGAGAATGTTATGGTACCGTACTGTAGGTTTTTGTTGACAACTTAATTATAGGAATACTTCTAAGTACCTTTGAACTTGATGGCCTGTCAAATTTTCCATTGTAACCCATGACTTTCAGGGTTCATAACTCCACTGTATTAAATCGTTGAGGACATTGTATACATGCTACAAACTTAGACATGTCAGTTTTCCAGAAGGATAAACTGGAGAAACCCTGTTTGAACTGCTGAACGCGTTATCGACAGGCTTGCAGTCACTTCAGATACCATGCTTCTTTTCGAAGAAAGGTTCATGTAAAGCAAGTTCATGTCACTCAGGACAGGCTTTGGCAGCAAATCCTGTCGTTCCTGAAGCCTCCAGTGTGACTGAGCTCGCTGCTCAGCATGGGGGGCTAAGGTTGCACTTTAAGCAGCACAAAACAAAAGCCAAGGGTGAAATAAGCAGCTTTAAGCTGCTTTTGAGCTTCCCAGTTTTAGCTGTTCTACAGACTGAAGACTGCCCAAACATAAACTGGAAATTAGGATGGCATATTTAAATTTGGGTAGCTTACACAAATAAACATTGCAGCCCTATTCTTGATGTGGGTCTCCTCAACCCATCCACTTGTATTCTGGCATTTGGAAATCAGCTCCTAGTATTTAGAGTTCTCTGCCTGGAGAGGAATTCACTACCTTAATCTAAACAGGATCGCAATCCTACATGTTTGCCAGCATGTGTATAGCAGGAACATCATGGTACTAGCATTAAGAGTAGTAACAGCATGGCAGTTTGTTCTCAGAAATGACCAAGGACCTCTTGTTCAGAGAAAGAAGCTGAGTTACCAAGGGGAGAAAAGGCTGGCATTGCCTTTAAAGCTCTCAGCTGAGGAAGTGGGCTTTAAAAGAACAAGTCACAGCTTTGTCCTCATCTTCTAGGGCAAACTGTTACCCTGGGTCACATCAGTGAAGCCTCATGTGCAGTACAAACACCCTCATCCACCTTTGGGGTGACAGTAATCTCCCAGTTCCTTGAAGGACAACTACTTGCTGGAGAGAGGACCCAATCCTTTCAGGACATGCTGCAAGGGCTGGGTACCCCTCTGAGCTCAGTGAGTCCTTGCTGGCTGCTAGGCTGAGATTCAGCTGTGCTTCTCCTTACCCAGCCAAGTGATGCCTTACCCTGTGGTGGCTGAGACCCATCAAATTGAAAACAGGAATATGGTATTAGCTTGTGGATCACGTTATAGTTATCGTTAAAATTGAGAATCCCCCTTTTAAAGGATATTTACCAAACAAGATGGTTTCTACAAAGTTACTCAAAGCTCTGTTTTCAAATAGATGCATTTTAAGCCCTCACATTTGGAAAACTCTTGCCCCTCATTTTCAATAAAAACCTCCATAACTGAAAAATAAATATTTTTCAAACTGCTGGCTTGGAATAGTGCCTTCTTTTTCCCCTTGTTTCAATGTACCACTGAAAACATATTAACAGCATACACTGAAGCACTGCTATTTTTTGACAGAATGTCAATCTGTGACTCATGAGATCTGTCATAAAGAAACTCGTAACAAATTGTGGAATTTTTTGCTTACTTTTGATTTGAACATTTTTTCCCCATGATTTTTACTCATTCAAATGAGAAGAAATTTCTATGATATAGTTTTAAAGAAATGCAAATCAACCAAAGGAATTTATAACTGAAGTTTATATCTGCTAGATTTCAGCTTTCTGTTGTAATGGTTGTCAAAAAATAATACATAATATCATACCATACTCATTGATTGGCTTCTAAACCCTTTAGAAGGATGTGAATACCAGTGTTCCTATTTTATAGATGGGAAAATGAAGGCAAGGAGAGGTAGAGCATCTTGTTCACCCAGCAGGTCCCAAAACAAGGGACAAATGCCTATGACTATTATGTCAGTGTTCCTCACACTTTCTGACTATGTGGGATACATACAGCTCTTCCTGGTACCAGAACAGCAATACACAACCATGGTCTTATAGCTGTGATTAACCTGAATCTAAAAATTGTGTATATTCAGGAGCAACCCATCAATAAAGATTTTGCTGAACTTTTGTCTTATTTCTGGGAGAGACTGCTCTGGTAGCAAACAAAAAGAATCAGCTGTTTGGGAAACTTAAGTACTTGGGACTTTAAGGTAGAACAAAAGGGGAGGTAACCGCAGCACTGGAAATGTTGAATATAAAAATACTCCAGATGAAAAAAAAAATGAAATGATGGAAATGAAAGATGAAGAGGGCCCTTTATAAGAGCCCAGGAACAAGAGCTGGTCTTGTAGATTGTACCAACTGTGCTGTAAAGAACCTGAAAGCTGATGGGTGAATTAAGGATGGAGCGAGTTCCAGTCCTGTTCTGAACATCCCAAAGGGCTGCTTTGTTGTGAACGCTGAATGTCTTTGCTGTTGCGGCTTTCCATCTGACACTTCACGTTATGTCAGAGCAGGGTTTTTTTTTTGTTTAATATATTGGTGACTATGTGCTTTAATGAAGGTGCTCTGTATTTCAGAGCGAGCAAATGTACGATGTGTTGCTGCGGTCGCCAAGATAAGTAGTAATTTTTAAATAAACAGCAGTATAAACAGTTACATAAAACTCATGTAAATCGCTGGCACATAATTTTAGACTGGCTTAAGTTATGTAACTTACTTGTGGCCAAGTTTGGGGGTTTTTAATACTCAATTCATGCACTTTGAAATAAAAGGAGAAGTTTATTTTCACCTGTTTCTTTTCCACGTGCTATCTCTCTGTTATACTCAGCTCACCTTACACAGCTTATCTGAGAGTCTGACAGGCAGACAGGAGACAAAGTGAAGGCATAAACCAGCTCCTGACCCTATTGTAGGTTCATTTGGGAAAGCACCTTCTCCTGAGTCAAGTTAAAGTCTCAAGCAACAGTAGAATTTGCCACTTCTCTTGGCATTTACTTTTGCTTGCACTTCAATTACTCACTGAATTGTTGAGTTTAGTAAAACTGAAGGACATAAGTTCTGCTCTTAAGTGGATGGGGTCTACAGAGTACTGTGCTGAGCTGGGGCTCTGGGCTTTATTCTTGCTTCTGCTGCTGATTTGCCATATGACCTTGGACAAAGCATTATCCCACTATAGTGCTTAACCCAGACTTAAGCACAAAGATGCTCTCCCCTTCCTCCCCCTATATACATGGCTAGGCTGAAAGATGCTGTGATCTTTGCTTGCATTTCCAGGGCCCTCTGAACAAATAATTGCATTCTTCAATAGCTTCCTTTAAAATACAAAACTGAAAGGGACCACTGACACACCAGAAACCACTTCATACCATCTTTTTCTGCCTGCTGATTTTAGGAAATAATGTTAATGGTTTATGTTCATAATGTCTTAGCAGCTTGATTTAAAGGTATTGAATGCTGCCATTTGGGTGAAAAAGATCAGGGTGTAAGTACCTAAATGAAATATGTAGAGGTATAATACGAGAAAAGAATTGAACACTAGTGAAACGCAGGAATCAGTTTTCTTGGTGTAGACAGCATCACCAGCTCAAACAGAGAGCATTGACCACATACTGCAAACAGCTGCCTTGAACTGCTCTTTCCAACCTGAATTAAGTAAGGAACCCAATTCTTGCAGATTTGGGTTCAGGCTCTGTTCATGCCTCCCTCATGTTTAGAAATTCTCAAGTCATACCAGCTGTAGGGAGTACTGACAGAGATCCCAGCATAGTGCTTCCATTAGGAAAAACCAAATGTTTGGCACTGAGGAGTTTGTATTTTTTCCAATGGATTTGTTTTTTGCATGAAGGGTATAATCCATCCACAAATGCACACTAACAGAACATGTGGAATTGGTTGCATTCTGCTCAAGGAGTATAGACAGGGATATTATGATATGATCCACAACATTTACAAAGGGAACAGGTGAACTTTCCAGTTGTTTGTTTGTTTAAGGACTCTAACTGGGATTTACTGCAATGCCTAAAGGACTTGGACATATTGCTGTGCAAATACTGAAGTTAAACAGTGTAGTCATGGTCTGGGAGTAGTCTTTCTAGGTACTACTTAAACTAAAACCTGAACTCCTACATGCGCTAAATACTAACGTTCATTATTAGAATCATTACTAATTATCATTAGAATAATTATTTTGGATCTTATCTGTTACTTCAGTTATTTCTGTAAACATATTCAAGGCTCTTTGCATTGGGTTAGCAGAAACATCAATAAGGCTGAAGAGGAATAAAAGGAGATGCAAACAAGCAGCACTGTGTTCACCTGAAGTAAATAAAGCACTGCTGTATTTTAGTGTGAGAGCTACACATGGGCTTAGGGGCCTCTCATTAAAGCAGCGGTCAGAACAGCACCAAGAGGAGTACCAAGGGCAGCATTCCTAGGCTATTCCTAGAGAGGACACCTTCATTTGAAACTTCTCTGGGTATAAATCTTCATGATATTTGTTTCAGAGATTTGCTTTAATAACCAAATGCTTGATTTGGGGTAAAGCTTCTTCCCAAATAGCTGTGGGCTCCTTTACCTTTTACACCTGATAATAATAACTGATGATGTTAAATAACCTTTCCTGTGGCCCTGGTTTTGGACATTCTTTTGACCCAGGACAGAATACTCCATTTTATGTCTTGATGTTTATGGGAAGCCTCATGACAGCAGGCTGGGTGCCAAAGACACATCTTTGCTTGATCATGGTTTCACTGGTTCATCTTCTAGCACAACTATACTTTATAAATGATTTATAAGATACCATTTTTATTGCATTGTAATAAAATTCTCACCAAGAGAAAATAAAAAAAGACTGTTTTTTCCTTGAGTATTTAATCAGGGTTTTCTAAGTACTAACAATTCTTCATCTGCTTGTAATAAGGTCAAGCTAGTCCAGTACAAGAAAGAACTTCTTTCCTTTCTATTAGTGAAAATGACATTTCTTGCTAACGTTTTATAACAGCTAAGATAATGTGCCATGTGGGTGCATACTTCTTTCAGTGTGAGCCCATGGTTAAAAAGCTACAGTGGATTATAATAACAGCCAAGATTTGTTTCTCAGCCCTGCAATGACAAACATATCCTACTCTGGCTGTGAAGAGAAAAGTGGGAGGAAATACATGTTAGAACTGTGAAAAGCGACTGGAGAATAAATGGGATTCTTATGCAAAGGCTTCACATGATAGAAGGGTGTAACAGGCTTGGCTCTGATTCTGCATATTTCCCCTTCCAAGTAAGTACATTTTACTCATGTAATCTGTGTAACCAAAGTTGGTGGGAACCTTATGAACGTAAGGACTACTCATCTGTGTAAAGCATGGGTTAGGCTCAGCTTCTTCCCAAACCAGAATATATTAAAATCTAGTTAATAAAGAGCAGTTGGGAAAATGTAAACAGGAAAGTCATCTACCACAATGTACAAGACAAACCAGAACCCTGCACAGCACCTAACGAACAAAGTAAATATCTAATGTTAATTCAAGTAATCTGTTTAATGGGATTTCCCTCCTCTTTCCCTGGTCCTCCTGTAATATAAATTCAAAGAGAGACTTAGCTGCATAGATACCAATTAATTACATGTAAGGCCGTTATTTCTTTATGAACTAAGCCCTATAGTAACTTAAAGAGCTTTCACCTGTCCCCAACACTACACCCATGTGCTCGAGGCAGAACAGCCTTGATTTGGGGAAATTTTACTTCATTTATTCATTTAATTTATTGCCAATTAACACAAACATCTAATCACATATTCAGAGAAAACATAACCAAACAAAACGTGAACACCTTTCCACCACCTTTCCCAGGCTCACCTATCCCTTCCCACTCCCACTTTCCCTGGTCTCCACTATGGGGTTGCACTCAGAGATGGGGTTCTCCATTACATTTAGAGGTAGCCAGGCTGGTTGCAACCAGCACCCAAAATGTCCTGACCTCCTCCTACACCGGTGCCCTCTGCCTACTCAAACCTGCTGTGTATACCTGACAGAGTACTCAGGTGCCAGATAAGTGGGTGCTCATGTGTGAACTCACTGAGGGCTCAGACGTGAGTTAATAGACTGCTTGTGTGAACTACTGGATGCTCATAGTAAATTAAATGGTTGTTCATGCATGAACTCATTGAGTTCTCATGCATAAACTGATTGGGTATTCATGCATGAGCTAACTGGGTACTCATGCATGAGCACAGAAAACTGCAGTTTATGCTCAATGCATATGTAAAGGCCCAATTTAAAATTTACATTCATTTATCAGTTCTGTGGGTCTGTGACTTCAGACAAAGCAATATGCAGGGGAACCTTGCCACAATCCCTTTGAAGACATTCTGGTTTTGTTTAAGTCTGCAGTGAGGGAGCATTCCCAAACCCATGAATCAGAAGATCCACTCAGTCAGGAACCTTCTTCAGGACAGAAGCTGAAGGTCTTGAGTTCCAGTCCTGCCACTGCCTACATACCTCTTCTATGCAGTATCTGTGAATAGGAAGCTGTAATGCTTAGCCACATGCAAATAATTTAAAAAAATCCTTATTTTTGGTAAGTCAAAGCAAATATAAAAGGTAAAGCAATGTCTGGAATACAGCAACATCACGATGCTAGTCTTTTTCTTAGACACCAAAGGCAGACGAAAGCAGAGCCTCTATGTCTGGGTTTTCTTGTAGCTGTTCATCTCAGTTGCTGTTCAAAATCCTTATAAAACACAAAGTAGGAGGAAAGAATGACTGAATTGAGTAGCTGGTGTCTGATCAACTACATGAGTTAATTACACCATCACTTAATACGTGATTCATGTTCAAAGGTGGTATTAAATACACAGCAAACTTGAAAAATAGAAGTTCTTAAGTTTTCTGTTGTCAACACATACTACAGACATTGACAGGAGCTAGAAATAGAAAGGTTTGTTTTAACATTTACACATTTCTGTACTTGCTAGGCATAAAAATAGAAGTCAAATTGCACAGTCCTGGTAGCTACCAAAATGTAATGTGCAAATAAAGTGCCCGGGAGACCTAATAAAATGCCTTAAATGAACTCCTGTAAAAAATATCAGACCACACCTATTCAGCAGGATAAATTCAAATGTCTTACAAAGAAATGTATTCTCTTTCCTTTTTATGGAGTAAGAACTGTTTTGGGGAAAGAAAGAATGAGTTTCAAAATATACAGTGAAACCTTGAATAGTAAGGGAAAAGGATTTCGAGATCAAGCTGAATGCAGAATGCCACTTAATGCCACAATAGACTGGAACAGGATCCAGCAGTGACATATCGGCTACTTCAAAAAGATTCATAGATATCAGTATTGAAGCACTACATTTTCACTTCCACAAGCAGTCATTTCCATAACAGGTTCTTCTAGAAATCAAATCACAGTTTTGATTTTCTAGCTTGACTCTGTTATGTGAGCAGCTAGTTGCCACCAAAGTGAGGAAGAAACCTGAAGATGTCATATATATGCATTTAGGTCTCTGTGAGATCTACCTAATTAGACTAGACAAATCTGTCAAGTCAAACCCACTGTACAGCACTAGGAAGATCACTGCAGGAAGTCTGCTATGGAACAAATCCAAACTTGATCAAACATGACAAGTCAACTATTGACAGATAAATCAAATACAGAGTTACAAAACATATGGTATATGCTGTTTGTGGTGCTCACAGGGACAAGCAGAAGCCCACACAAAATGGTAAGATTATTTGGTTGTGAAAGGATTACCCTGGAGAGTAAACCCCACAGAATCACACCAAATTGGTAGGTTGGTTTTGTAAAGCCTCTGAGGTTTTTCACACTGAAATGTTCAATGAAAAGTTTTCATTGATACAGTGAGGTGTCAACTCAGAATCTCAAATACAGATAGTTCTGAGGTACAGAACACACATCATACAGGCCCAGCTTGGCAGGCTTCCTTAGTTCATGATCTTAGGTGCTGAGAACTTAATAAAAAGGCAGATCCTTTGATCCTTTTGTTGAGACTTCCAGTGATAACACCAAAGTGTCCTCTACTAGACAAAGGAACTTGGCCTATAACCAGCCCATGTCATGCAGCCATGTGATAGCAACATACCGTGGCTACTGCAGATCTAGCTAAGTCTGAACCAGAGATTTAAAGACAATTTAGATTATTCTGATGCATAAAATTCTGAAATGAACCACAAATTGCCTTGGAAGAAGGGAGCAGGGAACAATTTTTATGTCAAGGTTTAAGCGAGACAGAACACTTGCTTTTCTGATCTAAGCTGACGTGTTGGGTTTTTAAAGAGCTATACTGACGGAGAAAATGAGGAATTCTTCTCCTCATCCAACAGAAATCCTAGAAGGCAGCTGGGCAGTGCTGGCAAACGTGAAATACTCTGCTAAAGTAAGAAGCTAAGCAAAAAGGTAACAAGGGCTGAAGTGGCCTAGACAGCTCAGCATCATATCTGGAAAATAACTTGGCATCCCAGTGCATAGCTACATCTAGAGAGATCAGCTCTGTTTGCTACATCAGACATGGCTCAGACTTCTTTTTCTCTCTTCCTTTCTCTTTAAACGTAAATAGTTCCAGGCTCTTAAATAAATTAGCTCAATTTTGGTTATACAAGCTGTTTCATTTTTCCTCCAAAAGGGAATATAGATGTTTGTTTTACAAGTGTAAATAAAACATAAACAGGGATTTTCCATTGCATAGTGATCCTTTCCAGTAGGTAATGATCAGTGCTATGTCCATTTTTTCTTTCTTATCCTGTACTTGGGGATCACAGCATGATTATCACTACTTCTGATGGGAAATGGATGAAAAACATCATGCAGTAAGGGGAGGTTTCCCTGAACTTCTTTTCCACAATAGCAAAGTAATAGTCAGATTGAAAACACATACAAAATACATGCAACAAAATGACTTATCATTATTAATAATTTTGCTATGCTCTTTTTATGTGTAGGTGTTGTGTGGGACATGAGAACTCTAGAAAGACTAATTAATGAGGGAATAGTTCTTAAAAGCCCTACAAGCTCTTACCACTGGCTCTATTTGGACTGTTCCTAGGAGTCAAATAGTGTCTATCTGGATTATGTTTCTGGTGGGATTTTTTGGCATGAAGATAGTTACAATAGTGTAGCTGTAGGATAAAAATACATCATGCAGTAACAGTAAGACTGTAAGCAGAAGGTTCACCCTACCTTCAAACTGGCAAGTTACTTTGTGTATTAGCATGGAAAGTTTTAATTGTGTTTTCAAAGACGCAAAACGAAAGTAGGTCATAAATACTTCCACGGTGGGACGTGAAGTTTGGTTTTAGGGCATGATTAGCCAAGGGCAGGGGTTTTTCTTTTCAATATCACAGTGATGCTTCACATCCTTCCCAAAACTGGCTGGGGTGAGGTGTCTCTGGCTTTGAATCTTTCCCTAGCATGGAGCAGATTATTGCTATTATTATTGATTTATGTCATGCCTGTCTGCTTCCAGCCTCAAAACACTTTACTAAGTTACAGTATACATAGGAATCATTTCACGTCAGCCACCACCATGCTGTAGCCTTCTCTGGAGGGAAACTGAAGGGAGCCATTAGGATGGTGCCTGCAACATTAAACAACAATCCAGGAGAGGAAGTAAAGAATACTCTGGCTCCTTAAAGCAATGGCTCAACAGAATGCAGCCACTGAGCTGCCATCCAGCTGGGACACCAAAGTCAATACCCATTCACTGTGTGTGGTTAAAATTAAATCTCCTAATGAAGTGAGATGGTTTTAGTGGTTAGAGAGTGAGTGCAAAGTATTATTCTCCTGTATTATTATTTGTAAGTTATACAGCTAACAAGGGAAAAGATCACACACAGGAAAACAGCAGACCGTTAGATAATGTTCCAAGCCCAGTTTCTAAATGACATTTGGGCACATAAAACTTTGGAAAAAGTATATTTAAAAAAAAGAAAGAAAAGATGACACAGAAAAAAAGAATTGGCAGTTTCACACTGTTTTTAGGGAACTAAACTAAACTGATGTCAGGTTTTATATTCTATAATTCAGGGCCAGAGAAAAGAACATTATTAGCTTCTGTTAATGAGCAGGTATTCCCTAAACACTGCTGCAAACGCTCCTGAATTTTAGTCTGCTTAGAGAAAGACATGGTGAAGTATTCAGGGGAAAAAACTAACAGCTTACTTGCTTCCCTGATTTAGCAAAGTGCTCAGATAATTTTCTGGAGGGTTTATATATATATCTGACTAAGATCCTCTCACAATGTTACCAAACTCTCCTTTCAGGTCTAGCAATTGCTAGCTGGTTCTAATCATTCTTGCAAGTGATCATTTGAAAGGTTCATTTTATGACCCCTCAAAGTAGCACAAAGAATCTCACTCCATAATGTAATAAACAATTCTACAAGCAGCGCTTAATTAATTCCCGAAAGTCACCAAAAGGAGCTATTAATGATCTTTCTTTTTATCTAACCATAAATATACAAGTCTCCTGGGATAAAGGATTTAAAAAGAACATTCTGGCAAAACTAACTGTCAACTTGATAAAGCATAAAATGATCACCAGTGAGGGTAACCCGAACTACAGCAGCAATGCTGATTGGAACGTTAGGTCAGGTCGGATTAAATTTCTCTGAATGCTGTGCTTACCAAAAAGAAGACAGAACTGATACAGTGCAAAACAGGCCCGAGCCAAGTGAATACATGTTAGAAATGCACTTCAAGCTTTAGAAAATGGTTTTTGAAAAACCATTTCTATTTGGGAATTTGCTTTACTGGGAAAATATCAATAGCCATTATAGTTTAAGTGTGGGCAATATTTCAGTGTTGTTTAACATGTGTTACAAGGAGCAGGCTGATACTTTGAAGAGAACATCAATGTTTTAGGAGCCCAAGTATCATTTTCACAAGTAAATCAGGCAGTAGGAAGACCTTAAATGAAATTTAGTCTCCTGGCAACCCAACCCATTGCTGAAAATTAGATTTAAGCTTCTAAAGGGCTTTGATGTTTTTGAAAATCACACTTCCTGCAGCACTGCACAGCTCACTAGGTGTAATACAGTAATTTACCCCTCCACTGAGGCTATCAGAATGGAATCACTGATGGCTTTAGTGATGTTTGGAGGTTGTTGGGGTTTTCCTTGCACTTAAAAAATTATTTACTGGCAGTGGTGATGGGAATCTGTGATCAGACACAGGAGGAAGAAAGAAAGAGAGAATCTGCCTTTTCCAAAATAAACTCATGTAATCCTTTGGGTGCTTGTGCTTGATGCCAGGGCAGCCTATGCACTGGCATGTCCCACCTTCAGAAGAGCTCCATGAGCTACCGGACCTTCAATGGGCTGGGGCTTTCTGAATCCTTCCTATTGAAACTATCCATGTGACACCCACACATGGAAACATGAAATAAACTACCCCACAACATAGCCATAAGGTTGTTGCTATGAGTGTGGAAATCCAAGGTTCAAGTTTCTCTCATAGGAGTTTTTAATTATTAATACAAAGAAACAAACACAACAGGAAACATTGAGAGACACAGTGGGAAATAACTAAAAGGACTTCCAGGCTCCTCATTCCTTGACCCCTGTGGGCTGGGCAAAGAAGGCCTCAGAACTTCAGAACAGAGCTTTCCATTCCTTGACCTGTGGGAAGACTCAGGCTCCCACTGGAACATGGAGGCTGCAGCACATTGGTGCACTTAACACTGAAGAACTTAGTGCTCCAAAGAGTTTAGAAAACCTAGAAGTTCCTTTAAACAGGAAATTTTAAAATTTCTCATTTTTGTTCTAATCTTCAATAAAACTTTTTTTTTTGTCATTTTAATGTTGGAATTTCCTGTGGAACAGAAATTCAGTTTTAAACCCATTTCTATTCAACAGTGCTATTCAGATGGAAGCGTTTTCCTATTCATTCCACTTTGCAACTAACTGGTGCCACCCCAAATGTATTGCTCTTCCAAGAATGATGTGGCAGCCCTGGAATAGCTAATTAGTTGGGCTGTATGATGCCTCTGCCAAAAGTTTCAGCTTCCAGAGGCATTCCTTTAAGGAATGGTGGTGTGGGTTTGGCATTTACAAGGATACACATGGTTTTAGGAGCCCACAGGCACCAAAAGTTAGTTTGTGTTTTATAACTGCTCATCTCAACCCAGTCATTGAGCCGATGTCCTAACCACAGTGAGTCAAGCAAACTTCTTCAAAGCACTCATGGAGAAATCTTTTGGTTAATTTATTTTTCTTTTTTTTTAATAAACATTTTGTCTTTTGGGAATCTTTTAAGAAAATTCCACTTCTATGGCCATTAACTGGGAAAAATAATTCAAACATTATTAGCATTGTAATAAATCTCTTGTAGATAAATACCTTTGCATTTAGCCCTCGAAGTTTTGTACATTGATAATATATATGAAAGATGTCTAAATCAGTACCTTTATACTTGGTCACCACAGCTGAGTTGACACTCAGAGGTTCTTGGAAGGTGACAGTGAGTGATGTACTGCTTGTTACCATGAGACAGACATTGGTTGGCGCCTCAGGGGCTCCTGGGAGAGAAGAGAAAACATCAGCTCTTCAACACAACAAATCCTATTCAAACAATGTTTCTGAGCCTTCAAAGAACCCACTGAAAATCACCCTGCAATTGTGAGCTTTGGGTTGTAGGTGTTTGTGTTCTCTGCCTTTTGAGCATTTTAATTAGTGCCCCTGCTAACAATATCCTGCAGACACCATTTGTTTCTATCATGCTTTTTGGCTCCTTTCAGTTAAAAATATCTTCCTGCATATATGTAACCCAATAAAACAGATTCATGCTAATTATGTCAATGAAAAACCCCTATAAATCTCTTGGGGTGGGTAGGAGGAGAGAGAAAGGACAAAACCACAAAGAGCTAATTAAACCTTTATGGTTTCACTCACAAGCTCAAATTATCAAATCACAGAAAACATTATTACATTATTGTGATGCAGAAATTGCAAGTTCCATGAATGCCTCAGTGTAAAAGTTCTGAAATACCGTTGTTAATTGAGGCCTAATTTTACCTTTATTTTTCAAAGGCTCAATTCACAGAATATCAGTCAGACTCAATTCAGGAATCAAACAAAACATGTCACGAGTAACTGCTGGGATTGTTTTAAAAAAGTCATTATATTATTAGATGCAGGAAATACAACCGTAATGTATCTAATACAAGGAGCACTACATCAGTCTTGAAGAAGTAATCTTAAAATGCAATGAACTGGAGAAAATTATTTCTAAGTGCATCTAGAAGGGTTGTAGAAATGATTGTATTTCATCAAATAGTATACAACTGAAAGATCTACATGTGAAACAATTCAAAACTGTTTATTCCTTCCTATGGTCCCAAATTCACATTACTTTGGGTACAGGATGACATGTACAACTGCTTAAAGTGGCCCAATCTGTGATGATGCTGATAAAACGTTAGACATGGAGGCCAAAATCAAAATGAATTTTTATAAGGAAAATGAAATTCCAGTGCTTGATCGTTCTGAATCAGAATAAGCTAAAAAATCAATAAGTAATCACAACAAAGGCAATGCCCCTCTCTCTCTTCCTCCCTATTCACATATCGTTTTCTAATCATCCTGTTTTAAACTTTGAGCACATTAAATGAAATCGAGGAGTAAACGTGAACAAAAATGAGCAAGTCTGATTCATTAGATCCTGATCTCATTTACCAATTTTATGCAGCCCACTCCTAAGACATGAGTCTGTTGTTCTCAGATATGTGGCCCTCTGTTCTGACACCTAGCTCTTCCTTGTTTGTGGGAAGGCCGTTTAGCCGTATGCCTCATTTCTTTCACTCTGTGCTGTGAGGATCACTCGATGAGAGCATGTTTGCTTAGCAAAGGCAGAGTGCTCCCAGTTGTACAGTTCATCTCAGATTTTGCAACTGATTTCTCCTACTTACTAGCATGCTCGTAGCCTGCTTTCATGCGCTTGTATAGCCTGTATCTCCATTCCCATGCTTTTAGCTGCTTCTCTTTCTCTGTGTTGTCTGTACCAATGTCTTCATTCACCACTTGTGCAGACAATTCAGTAATTCGCTGCTGTGCTTCCTGGACCAATGTACTCAGATGCACTGACCTGCTTTCCATGCTAACAACTACCAAGAGAAGAGAAAAGTAATTGCTTGGTGGACTTATGTGACAAAATTCTGGCCTTACGCATTCTGGTATAACACATAAAAGGTTACATACTTGAACACCTCCTTCTAGTCATTATATCTTGTCATCAAGTGCATATATATGTTTTAAACTGGTGGAATATTAAAAACCAAACTAAAATAATGAAGCATTTGGTTTCTATGTAACTCATATTTCACCATAATACCATAAGCTTTCATAGAAAAAAAGGTTTTTACTAGTTATAAACACATACAGTAAAGCAAAGAGAGATCTCATTAGCAAACTTAAGAATGACAGTTCTGTGCCTGAGAGCTGTGGCTGGTATAGAATAGATCTTTTCCCAGGTTTTCATTGTGCCACAATTTTGCCTGCATAAGGTCTAATGAGTCCTCTGACAGGCTGAACAGAGAGTGAGCAGCTTGACACAGAGGTTTTGTTAGCTCCAGTCCTCAGAATAGTTTTAATTTGACATTTAGCAGTTTGGATTGCCTGTATGAACTACTTGGTGCTACACAAAGGTGAAAAGGAAGATCACATAGGTTACAAACTAAAACAGGTTTGATTTTAGCCCAAGTGTCCAAGACTACCCTAAACCAGTCTCTTGTTATACATGAAAAGTGCTGAATCAAGCCCTATTTTCAGCAATGTTCTTAGCCTGAAATTGTTCAAACTATTTCCAGTTTAGAAAATAGGGCTTATAAGGGTATTTATCTGAAAAGAAATGCAACCATTGATCTGATGTGCAGAAAGAAGGAAATAGTGCACAAGAGATGTAGTTCTGAAATCACAGAAAATTACTTTTCTCTGGTATTTTTTTTTTCTCTGGTGCCTGATATTTCTGCAGAAGAGCTCCAAGAGAGTCTTCATTGAAAAGGCTGAAAGCACTGTCCTAGCACAAGCTAAGCAGCACAAGCTGCTCTTAGCAATGGCGGCAAGTTGACCTCTTGGGACAGCCAGGCTCTATTTTTCCCTAAGGATTTTAGAGGACAGCATAAGTCCTGCAAAGGATGAAGTGGTCACTCACTTGCATGAGCAGTAGCAATTTCTGAAAATTGTACCATACACAGCACCAAATCTCCGATGGGTTTTTGACATCAAAACACCACAGGAACAAAGACGTCTGTGCATAGGAATGTGTCATTCCTAAACCAGAATCATACGGATTATGGGACAGATGAGATTGGAAATGACATTCTCTAGTCCAACCTTCATGTTCCAAACAAAGGCAGCTGTGAGGACTGACCAAGTTACTGAGGCCAATACCTATTTGGTCTTGAGGACTTCCCAGGACTGAAGCTTTACAGAGTTCTTTATAGTCCTTAAGGTGAAAAGGTGCATCTTTTATTCAGTCTGAATGTCACGTTTTAACTTTTGCCCTCTGTCTCTCATAACAGTATCACAATTGAAGTTCAGCAGAGTCCAAGAATAACCCCACATACTGATAGGAAGATTGCCATGGAATCATTAGAGCCACAGGAGGAGAGCAAATTACTCAACACTTCTGACATCCAAAAGATTGTTTTTGAAGAATGTTTGTCTCCAAGACTTTGCTTTCAGAAGCTGGCTTGAAGCCATCCTTGAAGTCTGATCATTCTTCATATGGACATCAGAGACATATGGCCTGGCTTACTGGAATCTGCTGGTATCCTCAGAACTGCCTATTTACAGGGAGGCCAAAGGTGATACAGTTTCCTGGATCTAAGCCTATGATAAGCATGCAACACATCTGATAGCACAACAGGACCGAAGGGGGAGATTTTATGTGCCAGAACTTCAGGTAATTGAGAATTGGCATCAGTTCAGGTTCTCACTAGGGACCTGGTTCTATTTGTTTAATCAAGATTCTGATCCATAATTGTCAGCTCTTGGAAATGTGTCTGATCAGCCACTGGAAATTTTAATCTTATTTTTATTCGGGTTCACATGAACAAACCAAGCCAAACAAGGAGTATAATCAATAAGAGGAACTGAAAAGGTAACACAGTGGACTTTGCCTCCTCCCAAAATAAATTCATATTTTAAATGCTGCACTGTCTGATATTCCTTTGTGTTTAAGAGATGTTGGGTTCCTGTTAAGATTTACACAGTCTGAGCTCTATGTGGAAATTAAGACCACAGTTTTACTTTCTATTGCTTTCTCTGCTGTTGCTCCTATTCCAGGCAGAAGTCCAGGCAATGCAGATGGAAGTTATCTGTCCTCCAGATCCTCTTTTCTACAGTGTTAGGTTAGGGGCTATAATGAGATTTCACCTGGGTCACTACAGCTAATGCAGTGGAAGAGTAATACTTTTCTCTATAGGAAGCTTTCTGTGTGCACTTGGAATGAAGAATTCTCCTACCTTGCATTCTCCCAGATCTGTGCATCTGTCTTATAAACTTCCAATCAGATTTAAGAGATGCTTGTGCCCTGTCTTAAAATTGGCATGAGTCAGAATTTTACTTTGAAATTCCACTCAGCCTGCAGAAGCCTTGCTCAACTGCCCACCACACAGAGGAAAACACTTCTGCTGGGTGCTGCCTTCAGATCATACAAACAGAACGGATTTCATCCTAACAGGGTTGCTTAAGTGCAGAAAGCAAAGCAGAAAGACAAATAGAAAGTGAGTACTATCAGGTCTATGAGAATGAAGCCACATACAAAAATGCTGTGAACCTCTTGAGTGCTGACAATAAGGTTTTGCATTTTGCTCTCAAGTAGCACAACTGCAAACCCTTAAGCTAAACAGAAATCCCACAAAGCAAACAATCATTTGCTTTTTAGTGAGAATGCTTCATCCATTATTTCAATCAGAAAAACTAAAAATCAAGATAAGTGAAGTGGAAATTTGGTGGGTATATTTTGAAATGGAAATGAGGTGGTTATATATTCATATTCTCTGTGTTCATAGGCATGTTTGCATTAATTACAGGAAATGAATACTAATTTATGATTGCCCCTGCTCGCCATCAGACTGCATTTATTTACAGATGAGGTCAATGAAAAATTAGTTTAGTCTTTTTTACTGCTGTTTAGAACACTCAAGACTGTGTTTTCCTCTAGATTTGTCATGGTTAATGAATGTTGCTTCAGCAGTCAATCATGTACTCTAAATGCTGTCACACTTTTTTTTAAAGCCTCAGTCATGAACCATGACAGAAAAATAAACAAATAAATATAAAACTAAAAAACTCTTTTCACTGAGCTGCTACACTATGCAAAAATCTCCAGGGAAGGTTAAAGGAGGCCAGAATAAATGATAATATAAGTGCTGTGGACATAGAAAAGCAATAAAGGTGTACCAACACTGAGGGTCTGGCAAAAAAGCTCAACACGCACATGCACACACACTCTCCAGTGAAAAAACTGGCAATGTTAGTAGCCTCAAGGTGCAATTTCCTGGAGCACTGAGATTGACATGCCAGCACTAAATGTTGTTAATTTAACTAACTTCAAATTAATGGCAGAGTCTGCAGTGGCCGAACCCCTCAAACACAGTCTCATTATAGCCTTGCTGGGAATGTCCTAAATATAGGCATTGACAGTTTAAAACAAATTCGTATACATTGGTGTATTTTTAGACACGAGTAAGGCGTCAGAGTTTGTGTCATGGTACAGGGTTGATTAATTGGGTTGGTAAGTCACCCTCCAACCCACAAACTGGGCATTAAAATGCCCATGAAGGAATACAAAGGAGTTTCAGAATTACAATATGTAGTTGTAAGCGATATTGATATTCCATTAAAGTGAGGTCTGTTTTGTGTTTGGATTTTTGCTGGTTCTGTAGAACTTTGAAATTCTCATCAAAGTGAGATTTTAGGGCATTTGAAGAGTAGAATTGAGGAGTCTGTGGGTAATGGAAGTGATAGATTTCAACACAACCTGTCGCCTGAAGGCAGCATAGCTAAAATCAAAAGGATAATCAAAATAAACCAAAGTCTAGACAACCCACCGTCCTTTCATTTTTGATGACAAACTCCATATTTCAGACCATGGCATTTGAATCACTCAGTTCCTGTGTCCGTATTTTTAAAGATCTTTTCCTCAGCATTGGCATTGACTCTCCTGTCCCAGAGTTAATCACATTAGAAGCTCAGCCTGATTCATCAGTTGATGTATTTGACATAGAAAACAAAAAGATCTACTGAGCATGCATTCAACAAGCAGACATTGCTGCAAATGCCCTCCAGCATTGTGGCACTATTGCTGGCAAAATCATCCTTACAATAAAACCAGGCATTTTTTGTGTGTAAAGTAATTAATTTGCCAAAAGAGCAGCAAATCTAATCTACAGGCAATTATGTAAATCAATTTAATTTGTGTCTTTACTTACAGTGTGGGCTTTCCTTTGCCCCAACGTGTAGAAGGGTCCTAGCAATAGGGACATTGTTTGTCAAAATGGCAATGTCCAAAGGAGTTAGTCCCTCGCTGTTTGGTGTGTTCAGGTCCAGTTCTTCCAGTGTGTATTGATAAAGAAGAATCTGAACAGCATCCAGATCTTGCTGTTCTACAGCCTCAAACATAGCTTCATTGCACTGGAAATTCTGTGTATAAATAAAATCAGAAATTCAGTAAAACTTTTCAAATGAAATAAAATGGAGAAAATTTGTGAGATTGCTGTAACATTGATCCTGTGGCCACAGCTTAGGTTCAGCTGGAAACGTGAAAAAGGTTTGCAGCAAAACTGAGCTTTGTCGGCCTTTGGACTTGTGTGCTTCAACTTGCTGCATATCCCTGGAAATATTCAAATGGGATTCAAGGCTGGACATAACAAACCCATGTTTATTTAGACGTCTGTCCTATAATCATAGAATCATAAAATAGGTTGAAAAGGACCTTAAGATCATCCAGTTCCAACCCCCAGCCAAGGGCAGGGACAGCTCACACTAAACCATGCCACCCAAGGCTCTGTCCAGCTTGGCCTTGAACACCACCAGGAATGGAGCATTCACAACTTTCTTGGGAAACCCATTCCAGTGCCTCATAACCTTACAGTAAAGAACTTTTAGCCAATCTAAATGTCCCCCTGTTTAAGTTTTAACACATTACCCCTTGTCCTATCACTCCAGTAATCAAACCATATGAGCAATATTATGTTTTCAGTGTGAAACTGGATGAAAGACTATGGGTTTTGTAGAGTTTTAGACTACTGAGTTTTCAAACTCAGATGATTAAACAAGCTATTCTAGAGAAAACCCTTCACAGCTCCACTGTGAGCAGTTACAGGTACTCTTCATTCAAAGATTACAATTATTTCTAGGTGATCGTAGTTTTGCATTTAGTTGGAAGTAGAAGCAACTTTGAAACGCAGAGTCTTAAAGAAGAAGAAATGTGACTGAAAAAATTGGCATGCCCAGAAAGTGATGTGTCTGAACAGCAAAGAACACAGCAGCCAAACCCATGAACATCCATGGCACCAATTCTCAAGCAGGGAGAACCATGGAAACTTTTCAAGGAAGTAAACCAATGGTAGAATACAAAGAAACCTCTCACTTAAATGAGCTGGGGAGAAGCAGGTGCAGGAGAGTAGCATGGCCTGCAGGTTTCTGTTCTGAGAACATCCTTTTGGAGCCTACAGTAATGACATGCTATGTGCCAAGATTCTTCACATTCTCTCCCACTGTCCCATTGCCATAATTACCCTGTAGATTTTTCTCCTCTTAAGAATAAATTAGTAGAAGCAAGAGGCCCAGCTAATCAAAAATGGCTCAGCATGTGGTCACAGAAAGGAACAGAGATCTGTGTAGATATATTGTGCCAGTGGGCATACTGGAGAAATGCATACATAGAGAGGAAGTGATCCAGATGCGTGATGTAAACTGGATTCCTGTGTCCTGAAACCCATATGGAAGAAACAGAGAAAATATTGAAACAGCCTTCTACTGTGATTAGAAAGAAGGACTTCAGCCACATCAAAATTTCATTTTCTTTTTTAAATTGATGTAGTTTTATTTGGCATATCCCTGTCCAAATTTTGCTCTCAGGGAAACAGCACTTTTTGAAAGAGCACTGATCTGATGGAAGATCTTTTGTCTCCTGAAAATCATAGACTAATAGTTTGCAAGCAGTTCAGAAACCTCGGGTCCACAGCTACCCCTTGGAATCTGTTCCGTTCTACAGGGTTTATTTCAGTTTTGCTTCAGAAGTTCTTGGGCCTGACAAAACTCTTCTGCTCTACTGTTTTGCATATGCAGTATTGGTATCACGCTACAAAATACATATGGAAGATGACTATGTAAGGATGAGATGAATCTTGCAGCAATAAAGGAAATCTAGGAGAGTAGTGCTGATTTGAGAATGTACCTTTTAAGCACTTAAGTACAAAAGATAGCTCATGCTGGAGAAGTATTTATGCTGTAGTTTTCCATACAGAATAAAAGACACTGCTTAAACAAGTGCTTCATCAAAATGGGTCTCTGTCAAATTGTTGCTTACAATCTAGAGATTCTTCTCTAGATTGTAAGATTCAGAGTTAATTTTATTACCAAATACTTAGCTCATGCTGCAGTGTTAGGTGTAAAAGAAAAGGCTCAGAAAAAGGAACAGAAAAGCAGCCAGATTTATCTTTCTTTACCCACCCCCCTGTCAAAGCAAAATAATGTCTTTAAGGACATGTACTGTCATTAGAGGAGGCACAGCTCCAGACAATCTTAGAATAGAGGCCAGCACATATTTCTCTTATTATAAGGTAAAACTTAAAGACATAGTTTTGCTGCAATGCAGCAATTCTTTTCATTCCAGTAGCTCCACACATCTACTGCCTTATTTATATAGCACCTTATCATCCTGAGATCAGAGATCTTACTCTTATTCTGGTGTCTTAACCCTACTCTGAAGTGCTCTGGCTAGAAATTAAATAATTTAATTTAATTTGAACGTCAAAATATTTTAATTAATATCATCAACTCCACTCTAATCAATGCTATGCATTGAACAGCTGTACTCAAAATTAACATAAATAGATCACTGATGTTCCACTGAAGGAGCTGGCAAAAATAGCAGCTGTGCTTTTTTGCTCTTTGAAACTTCATTATTGTCAATGCAGAACTAAACTCATAGACTGAGTTTTTATATAAATTATTAGAAATGCATAACATATTCACCAGTTCTCCAAAACTATATTTTAACATTCTAAAAAGCATTAATTTCCTCACAGTTTACACCCATTTGAAATTAATTTTCTACTGATTTTGGAACTTCCTCTCTACTGTTGTTTATGGAAAAAAAAAAGGGTAGTTAAGCTTCAGAAGCATCTGCATTTTGATGCAATCAGGAAACAAGCAAAATTGTATTACTCTTGTAACTGATCACAGCTAGGAAAATCTACTTATTTAACAGTACATTCAGAAAGGGCTTACTACAAAGGAAATTGGTTGAAGGAAACTGAATGACTACATTAGTTTTCCTTTCTTCTAGTAAAGTTTATCTTTGGAAACATGGGCTAATGGTCTGAGAACAGAATAAAAAGGTCCTGCTGATGATACTGCTTAATAACAGGCTTGTGGCACTCACTTAGGGCAGGAACCAGCTATTCCTTGGCTCATATTTCCACTGCTGTGGCACTGGGTACATACAGGGATTTTTGGTTTTTCTGAAATAAGAATGGCCATTCTCTTTTAATTTACTTGATATTTGAGCATAAAAGTTAAATGAATTGGTATTCGTAGTGTGCTACCCTAGGCACTCAATACCATTACTTGGCTTTAATTGCAATTTTGGGTGAAACTCATTAAATCCTCTATTATATCTCAGGAGTTCCTTGTGCTATATGAAAACAGAACATCCTTGTTACATAATAAAACAAATGATGGTGAGGTTCAGTATCACAGCTGAAATTAACCTAATGATACAGCTGACAAAGTCATCTGGCCATTTTCACGTATATATATATATACACACACACATTTTGACAACAGATGTTATCTATCTGAATGATTACTGTAGAGTTACTGTTAAAAGTTTGATTTGGATTCAGTTGTCAAAATTCAGACCTGCCTCGATGCCTTTGGAAATGCATCTTTGGATTTTTTTTGCTTGCCAAATAAAATACCTGAATTATATGTGAAATTTTAGCCTTAAGTTGCTCAACAGAATCTAAGCACATGCTTAGGTTAATTCCCCATAAATGCTCCTGCCAGCCGATCTGTTGGCAAGGATGCGTCACCAAAAGCGAAAAAAATAAAAGCAAATTTCTGTTACTTCATTTCATTAGAAAACTGATTGAAAAAGCTGCAATGATTTAAGCAAGAAACAGAGCATGAATTTTATAAGCTACTTCATCCAATCCAAACAATTATGAGACCAAATTGCAAATATCAGGTTTTCCAAATGAACAATTCAGACACAAGCAATAGGCTGAAATATGCTGGCACATCTCATCACTTCAAAGAGTGTAAAAACATGGGAGCTGTGATATGGACTTTCTCACTGGACATGTATGCATCCCCTCATCCACATAGAAGTGTGTATCTAACTGTGTTATTGCTATTTTGGTCAAGAAACATCCTTGTCAGACAGTAAAATATCTACCGCATTTTCAGCCATGTCAGTAGACCGCCCTGTTTGATGTCTGCATCAAGCCCAGCTCTCCGAGTCCACAAAAACGCTCTACACACCTGACCAGCCTTTCCCCAGCTATTCACTTTCACACAGAAAACAGAAATGTATTTGAAAATTATACAGTTTTCTGCCAAAAGCTGATCATATTCAGTGTAAAGCACTCTCTGGAATTGCAGCCAAGGAGTAAGAAACTCAAACAGGGTTAAGATAGTATCTTTAGACCCATGTACCCAATTTTAGCCCCTCCGTATTTTGCCACAAATGTTAACATGAGCTTTCTGATTTTTGCCTTCATTTACATTTACTAGATAACTTTCTTCCACTTTGAAAGGACAAAATCATTGAATTCAGATGAACTGAATCCCATTTACAAGTGATCGGGTAAGCTTAGGGGCATTTTTTACATTGCTTTTCCCTTGACTCAGTTCTACAGCCTCTAATCATTAGCTAGACAGCTGTGCTATGTGATTAATTTATTTAGGTGTTACTTTGATGCACAAATGTATATACTAAAAAGGACTACAGTATTGCTTTGCAGTAAGTAATAACCATGTTCCAGTAAGTGATTCAGTGCTGGAGTGTTTAGAAATGTGATCTTATGTAGCTTAATTAAAATGAAGTGCCCCTTTCAATATATTTGCTCTAGGTTTGACTGAAAAAGTCCACTATGTGCTACTGGAGTTGGAAAAAACATTAAAGTAGTTTCTGCAAAGACTTGTTTTGATAAACATGAGTTCAAGAATAAAGCTATTTTGGGATATTGCTATGTTTGCAGCAAGACAACAATTTACTGAATGGAAAGTGTTGCACAGCAAGAGAGAATGGAAAGAAAACTCTTCCCTGGCCAAAACTGAAAGAAAACAAACCCTAACAACTGTTGTTCACTTGTCTGGAAACATGATTTTAGTTATTGGCTTTGCTCTGTAGCACAGAAACCCGATGATTAGAAAATACATCAGTTAGCAACTTGACCCGGAATGTTTCCACCCCTTCTCTGATGAATTCCTTGCTATTTATTTCTAGGGAAAACTGTGAAAACAACAGGCAAAATGGATAGAATGGGATCCAAAGACTTTTAAGTTCTGTTGGAGACTATTCACTGGCTTGTGGACCCCAGCTGAGGCCCCAGACTGGTAATACCCAGAGGTACCTAAGACATCTTGAGTTTTCACAAAGTACTTTTGCTTCCTTTCTTGTAAAAGAATCGCTTGTGTATATGTATATTTAATCCATATTTTGTTAAATTAATGCCAAGACCTTAGTCCTAAAATAAAGCATCATCACTTAAGTAGCTTGTCTTTAGCCTTCATGAAGGTCAGACTTTAACGCAGGATTGTAAATGGTAATTCTATGAAGAGCATACAGCTCTGGTCAGGGAACAAAGTAAGATGATGAAAATTGGACAGATTAAAGCAAACCAAGTAAGGAGATGAATAGGACAGTAAATTGCCAATTTGATAAGTATCAAGTAATTACCATTGAGGTCTTACGAAGGCTGAGCCGGTCAGATCGAGCTCTAAAATATGCTTCGTCAAAGGATGTATGACTCCCCTTGAGCTTCTCTGACAGGTTCCGATACAGCCGCTTGGCAGCATTTGGAGAGGAAGGCATGCTGTTCTTTTTAGTCTGGAGGAGACTTAAGTTATGCATTTGCTGTGTCATTTTCAGCTTGTGGTTTCTAGAAGAAAAGCAACAGCTGTTTAGTAAGGTTTTGCTGCACTAACATCATTGATCAGAGCTGTATCATTGAAAGGCACATTGTAAGACTTCTGTGGCAAAAATCACTTTCACACACACAGCACTTGAGCACTCAGAAGTGTGGTTTTGGGCTTGTTCAGTGGCAACTTGCTCTTTATTTAGTGCCAGGATATCTATGGGGAGGGAGAATTAAGGATGGAAAAATAAAACAGTCCAGAACTCTGCTAATTTGTATAAGGAGGAGGGGTTTCATTTAGCTGAAGAAGCTGCCTTTTGACAGAGTGAATTCTGGTAATGCAGGTGTCAGAAAAAATTACACCCAAGTGTAAATATTACAATACAATTTGGGTAACATGTAAATAACAAGCACTGTGTCAGTATGGTGGTTTCTTAAAACTGAATCAATTGAGAGGAAAAAAATTTAACTGATGCAGGACTGAATTTTTTAGCTGGTCAAGTGACTTATATTTGACACGGTCAACTGTGGCAAGACTTGTGCTTTACTTCCAACATTACTACCTGCTAGCAAACTGCTCCAAAAGCATGTGGTGTTTTCAGTTGCCTGGATGCATTCTCCTTCTCCAGAGTCTCAAGCAGTATTTCTCACTCGGAAGGTATGGCTGGATTCAAAATACTCATTTCATCTCTGAACCCATCACAAGCTACTACAGAAATAATGTATGAACATACACTTAATCTGCATCACATGCTGACATGTTATCATCCATATGAAAGTCCACTGCTACAGAGAATGTTGTTGTTAGTTTTGAGGAACATTTGGCCGGGAGGGAACCTGCTCTGTGATTGAGACTCCTAAGGTATTAAGTTGGAGCAAATAATAGCTGAAACACAGAAAACCTTAGGCTCTGCTGTAGGCATAATGAGGCATATGTGCATTTTTAGTTTAAACTACCTGTGGCCAACTAACGTCCAGGTTATTGCTTTACAGGTAAAATAATGTGTGATTCTAATATATGCTGCTTACAGTCTCATACTGAATACTTTCTTCACTCATTTAATGAACAGGCACTGGCTTTGTCTATGTGTTGTATATCTTTATCCTGCTCTGTATTTGCCCTGTCCATTTAGACTACAAACTCTTCCAGAAGGGACTGCCTCCTCTCTCCAAGACTGCCTAGCCTAATAGGATTTCCATATTATCCCATAATTAAACAACGCTTTCTATGCTCTATGATTACAGCCATTTTTCCATATTAGGAAAAACTGAATTAGTACTTAATTCTCTGGGAATAGTTTTGCCTTTCTGAAGGAAAACGAAGAATCAGATTTGACCCAACTGCAAGCACAGGAAGACATCCCCAGGGGTGTCTGTGGAAAGGTGACAAATTTCCTCACATTTCCTTTTTCCCTGATAAGTGTGTACACATTTATAAGCCAGAATGTCTCTTTAGAAGACCTCACAGATGTAACAGTAGACCTGGCTACTCTTTCAGACTATCTTCTCCTGGAAATAATCTTTAGATTCTTTGTACTATGTATTATGCTACAAATCCTGTAACTTTCTGTTCTAATGGTCTCAGCCTGTGTCTAAGTAGATCAGACTGCAGGACCAGACTCTAATAACTATAATAATAAAAAACTTTCTTTACTAAACACTCTCCCTAGTGTTGAGGCTGCTTGGTGACATGAATTGGCCCCTAAGATTAAAGGCACCACCAGGACTCATAAGCTTCCTGTGCCTTCTTCTCTCATTTGCATGTTGTGGTGAAGCAGACATCCTGAGTGCAAAAGTATCTGATTACAAGTAGTCTCACATATTCTCCAAGCTCATGGGGTATTGAAGAGAGACCAAATCTCTGAATGAAGAGAGATGGATTCAACACAATTGACATGTGTGATGAGAAGACTTTGATAAATTAGAACAACAGTGTGTGCAATCAGAAGGGAATTATGTGAGCTGCATCCTGGAAACTAATATGCAAGTGGAGATATTATAAGAAACGAGCTTTCTGGGACTCAGGGAGTGACAACACTACAATGATTTTGGACTGCTTCTCTCTGAGCTTATGGAATAAAGGTAATGTGAGGCTCACACAAGCAATTATTTCTGCCTTTTAATTATTACATGCATTTCAGCAGTGCCTACAAGGACTAACAGAAATCACTGTCTCTTCAAATGAAGCACTTTAGTCTCTGCCCTTTAAAGCAGACTAGATAAAAAGGCCGAGTAGAAACCAGAAAACAGAGCAAACCAAAGTTTCTGTCGTTAGAAGCTGCTTGTTAACATCAGGCTAGAGCAAAACACTAAAATTATGATCACTAATGCCAACTCACAAATGTTCCAGACATGCCAGAGTGTTTTGGAGCCACGTGCTGGAATAAGCGTGGGTTAGGAAGTTAGAACAGTTAGAATTGTATGGAAGTTGCTGGTAAGTGTTGAGTTTTAATACTGGTCAAACTTAGAAGAAGACAGCCTTTGCTTGTACGGATGCTTCTGTAGAACCATTTGGGAGGATAAACATGAAATAAAATTCTTTTTAAGATGGTCAAAAGATTTAATTCACATCTGTCTCTGTTTAGCAGAGCTTCAACACTTCTCTTTATTTTCAGTATTTATTACAAACAAGCTTAAAAAATAGCCAATTACTCCCAAAGCTGAATACTCATCTTCCACTGGCCCATCTTATTAGGATTTTAAAGAAACGCAGCAATGTACCTAATGATAATAATAAATAATAATTAGTAACAATAATAATTTCATTCTCAGCTAGATTAACGCTTCCATAGCTTTTATTAGTATATGGAGCTACAGATCATCCCATATAAATTTCTCCTCTTGCCTCTGCTTGCAATAATTTCTTCCTTTCATCAATAAAGCATGGGTCAAGAATCAGTCTCAAATTACAGAAAAAAGTACACCAATAAATTTCATAGGAATGCTCTTAAAGGAAGCTTCAATTTCTTAAAATCATTTAATTCTAAGTGTACAGTCATTGAACTCCAGATACCATGCAGTTAGTATTAAGCTCATGACAGAGAGAACAATTTGCATTTACCACACAAACCTAAACATCATCAAGACAAGGACAAAAAAGAAGAGTAGAGCTGTGCAATACTTAATTCAGAGGTAACTCAGCATAAGACCTGTTTTACTGGCCAGCAACAGGGTGCTTTAAAAGGCAAATTCAAATACAAATGAATATAAATTAGTTGCCATTATGAAAGCTTTACCTTTTTGGTTGACAAATACTGACCCAGTATTAATGCCCTTTTAAGAGCATATTGCAAAGGGAAAAATAAAAATTAAACATCTAAATTCTAGATCGCTGTCTGTGGTATGTGGCACATACGTGGTGCACTGTATAGATGTGCACTAGCAGGGCACAGCCTAGCTGGAAAAACATTAGCTTTAGGAAAATACAACAGACAAGAAACAACTAAACTCTAAATGTGTTCTTAAATATGTTATGAAACATAAATTTATGAAACAATTTTACACCTGAAACTAATAATTAGGAATCAATGCATTAAAGAGTTAAATGTGACTTACCAGCTTAGGTTATCCCAGGCAAAGCTTGAACAAGTTGCTGGTAATTGTCCACTGTCACTGTTTGATGAATCACATTGGCTTTGCTGTCTCTGCTGCTTCAGCCTCTGGGCAGAACAAGAAAACCTCTTCCTTACACTGCATGAATGATCAGATATGAAAAAGCTTATTACCAGCAATTACTGAAGTCCAAGCTCATTGATAAGATCTCAGAGCAAACCAGCATTTCAAAGCAAATAGTGCTGTATCACAAGTAAAATGTTTGGTGTCTTAACTCTGTCCTAGCTACCTGTGCAGCTATAGGAATGACTGATACATAAAGCTCTTGCTTCCATAGTCAAAGATGATTCGAGTTCTGTGTGCTTTCAGTTGGTGCATCCCTTAAAATTGATCAGCAGCACAGAGTATGAGTAGGAAAAATAATTACTGCCAGAGTAAACAGAACTGTGATTGTAATTAATTTGCCATGAAATAGTAGCAAAAAGACGCTAATGCAGCCATCTTAAAGCAGTTAGTTTTATGTTAAATCAATAAAAGGGGGGGGGGGGAAGAGGGAAGAATCACAGTCCTACACTCAGTTCTTTAATGCATGTTGCATGTGATGTATTGTTTCTTCTTTCTTCAAGCGATCACTACAGCTTCTGCAATCACAGCAATAAAAGCAGCAATCACATCCGTAGCTACGGGACATCTGTGGGATCATTTGGAAGCTCCCAGCCCGAACAGGTTATGCTTAAATTAAGACTATTAAATAAATAAGAAAAACATTTTATTGATGCCTCTGTTTCAGCTAAACCAGATCCTGTGATGGCTGCATTAACAGTGCCCAAAAATAGTAGAATAGGGATATTTCAAAATACTCTTCTTTTTTTTGGACCATAGGGCAAAAAATGCAAATGCTGGATCCCACAGCACCCCACAAAGATGTCCCAGAATCAGAATATGGAATAACTGTATCCAGCCTTAGAACTCTATAACTAGTGTAAATGATAAGACAACAGCCTAGGAAATAGTTATCCTTTGTGGAGAGTCCAGTGGGTTAAATTCATGTAATCAAGACACTCCTGAGGAACACCTGGCAATAGACAAGACTCTAAACACACTGATTCCCGAGTCTGTCATAGCCCATGATCATTAATAGCTACAGAAAAAAAGTGGGGTTTATTGCTTTTAAAGGGATAATAAAGCTACTGTGGCAATCTGTGGGAAAATTTCACTTGCTTTATTCAGACATGATGTTTAAAGTTTGAAACCTCCCAAAAGCAGATGACCAGTATGATTCTCCCACCCTTCAAAACTGAGTTAAGGGTACTGGACCTCATGCCAAATAGCGTCCTTTTGCCAAAGAAACTAAAATCTTGGGCCTGACATTTGTATCTCATAGGACTTACTATATACTTCTCAAATTAACCTGGATATGAACCTAACCAAAAAATTATTTTTCTATATGCACATTTGCATTTTGTCACATCCAGCCTGGCTTTCCCCTCTTTTCGTTTAAAACTATCACTCCTTCTCCTGTCGCAACAGACTCTGCTGAATAGTCTCTCCCAAATGGCATATATATTATTATATTGCATATTCCCGGCATATTTTGCTCCAGCAGAGAGAACTACAAAGTGTGATGACAATGGGCTATGCACAACAATCCTTGTCCTACACCGTGAACACCACAATCTAATCGTGTATGGGATTCCCTCTTTTGTTCTGCTGCTCCAAGGACCAGTAGAGAGAAGGCTGCAGGACCCGAGGTTACTGCTCCTTGCCAAGGAACTCTTTTGAAAACCACTGAATACTTCTTTAACACTGGGATACTATCTGGGAAAGAAGCACGCTGCAAATCTGAGATGTCTAAATTAGTTAAAATTAAATGTAAGCATAAAAATTCCACTTTCAGTGCTGTGCTGAATAGGGATGATTCTTCTGAGTCAAAATCCCCAATTGAGTTTTTTTTGGTCTCTATAGAGCCCATCTGTGGAACTCACTTGTGAGGGAATTCTCAACTTCCAGCTGTTCTCAGGGCAAAAACTTGAAGTGTGTTTTCCGAAACCAGGCTATTCTTAAACATTTTCTAGCAATTACTCATTGTGGGGCAATATTCCCCCCCTCTCTCCTTCGCTTTCTCCCTTCAGCTTGGTGGAAAGTAGAATATTTGCTATTGCCATTTCAATATTTATAATGCTTATCAATGCAAATATTAATAAGAACATTAAAAGACAAGATGTTTTCTTGCCCGAGCTAGTTCTATGGAAGACAATTAGTTTGTTTATATAAAATAAACAGATTTCTAACCTTTTTGCCATGCGAACTTCAGTTCATCATTAAGTTGTTCAAAAGCCAAAAGGCATAAAGCAGCACTCTGAAGGTAAGAGAATTATGAACTTACTGAATGATAAAACCATGAAATTAATTGCTAAAAATGCTGAATGAATGTGTGTAAATAAGTGTGAGAGGCACCTACATCTGGAGGTGAAGTAGACTGAAAGATCTTCAGAAAACAAAATCCTGGGTTTGTGATGAAACACATGCGAGGACATCTGTTAGCCTAATCTTGCACAGTAATCTGACAGTTCTTAGCTTTTGATGTTTCTATTAGATAGCTCAAAGATTTCAGCCATTTATTACTTCCCTTGCCTATATTCCATACTAATTGAACAGAATATTTTGTTTGCTGTACTTATACTACTTAACCTGTTGCGGCAGACTTTCATTCAGTGTTTTCATCACTCTGAAGTCCACCTACATGCAGTACACATCATAAGCTGGCTTCACAAGCTACTATCATTATTATTACTATTGCTAAAGTGAAGATATCCTGAAGATGTACACTGCACAGTATACTTCGTTAAGAGAGGCCACCCAAGTTGGCTGATTAACTGTCAAAATGTTTATACTGTATTGTTCTCAGCTTTATACACCACAGATATTTTTAGCAGCCAAGCAGCACATTGCATTGGCCATTAACTCTGTGAAGCAAATCCTGTTTGTTTCTTCTGGACACCAGGAACAGTTCTGGGATGAGGGAGGCCGCTCTCACACAGAGGATGGGAATCTCACAGCTGCTCTGTGTGAAGTCTCAGGGTAGCTGGAGACGCTCATTTTAATTTCGGCAATCAATAGGTGGCAGTATCCACCCAGGTCTTCAAAGCCCTCATGTGGTCCATGGAGCAGCAGACACACACAGGTACACATTGTCCCAAGTACACAATATCCAAAGGGTAATTGCAGATGGTAGCTCAGTAACAAGCACGTCCTTCACGTATAGAAACCAATGCTCCTCCGGTTTAGATCACCTTGTGTTTCGACACTATGCACACAGCTTGTGAAGAACACTTGGTAGACCAATAGTCTGGAAACGGTGGGAAGTCTGGAGCAAAGAAACTCAGACATGCGGAACTTGAAAACTTCATGTAGAGCCTGACTTTACTTCTTAATCAGTCAATGGCAAAGCTGTCATCTTCATTACAGTCAAAGCTGTATCTTAGACTTTTCATGATCCTCCCTAACAGAACAATCACTGCTCAAACATCAGATGTCTGTACCCTGTCATGTCTGGGGTCAGGCAATGGAGCCAGGCAGATCAGATAACTGGGAATGGGATCTCCAGCATCTGTCCCAGAGTAGCACAGTTAGTCCAACTCTGACATCTGTACACTCTCTCTTTTTGGAAACATGACTAGAAAGGCGGTAAAGTGACTCTGCTCAGATATTGAGGTGTTTTTCCCATGCAGCCAAAAATATACAGTGGGAAAGGAGAAGAAAAAAACAAATCCAAACCTTTGCATCTTTGTCTCCACACTTACTCTTTGCTGCAGATTTTTATACATATAAGCTACTGTAGTGAATTCCAACTCTGGTTTTGGCAATTTCTGCCTCACTGGCTCCCTGTTTACCTATCATCTTTCACACATGCCCTTTTGCCAATCTGTTAATTCCCTGTCCTATTCCCTGGTCTCTTGTGTTTCCTCAAGAACATTGATCTGAGTCTTACTGTTTCACTAGCTTCTTTCGCCGGTGTTCTTGATCCAGATCCATAGCAAATAACCTATTATCCACAGAGACACAGAAGTATTCAGTATATTCATTAAAAAAAGACAAATATTTCCCAGTTCATCAGTCATAGACATGATCAATCTCAAGAAATTCTGAAATTGTGAGTGAAGAAAAAATAATTGTCTTTGGATTAAGTTTAGAAAATTTCCCAATGAAATAATTTTACCAAGTGTTTTGAAATATTTGAGACACCCATGATGTAAGTGGCTAAAAGAAACCGAGCTTGGCAGCCCCAGCTCCTCCAGGCTTCCTGCCTTTGCTGTGCTTCCTAATCTCAGCACAACCTGGATTTCAACACACTGCTGCAGGGCTGAAGCTGGCAGATATGTCAGTGCCTGGGACTTGCAGGCTTCCACTCCCACAGGAAGGGACATGGAAGCCAAGAGTTCTCCAGCTTTGTGGCAGCTTGGATGGCATCAATGCCTTGGAGCAGCAAGCCCTAGTTGCTTGTATTTCACAGTATGGGTTTAAGTGAGCTAATAGGACTGCAGAACTATTTGGCTGGAATTCTTTAAAGATAGCATGGGGTTTGTATAGTTTGCTTTTGACAAAGTGGCTTTTTCCCCCACCCCCTAGTCTTTTTAATTGGAAGATTCCAGATAAAAACAATCCCCGGATGCAGTGGAATAGAATCAGGCCTGGAACATTTGAGGCACAAAACAGTTATTTGGGATCATGTGGCATGTAAGTTAAATAGAAATCCCTTCGTAAAAGAAGTTTGTCAGGTCATTAAAGTCATTACTGTCTGAGACAAGGAATCAAAGCAGCATGTGGATCACTTAAGGATCCACATGCTTACCGTGAGGTGCTCATGGACATGGCTTGATGGAAATGCTGCCCTATTACAAAACCAAGGTAGAGCAGGACGCTCTTTGCTAACAGGTCCTGCAATCATTCTCCATACTAGGAAAAATCCTTAACCTGTGCAAATGCATCTATTTTCAGAAAGGGTATAAAAGAACATACAGACCATCATACATATCTAAAGATATTGCTGTTCTTCAGAAGCAAATTACCCAGCTGAACATCATGGAAATAATGAAGATGTCAGCAAGAGCAGCTCAACGCGTTGTTTTTTGTCAGTCTTGTGTTGATTATGCTATCTAGTCAGACACTTCACACACAGCTAATTTATGCCACGTATTGTTTGGCCATGACTACTCCCAGCTGCACTGCACTTAATCCAAGCTTCAGCAGAACATTTTACAAACAGAAATTAGCAGTTTGTCATAGCTGACAATTTCGAGATTAGGAGAGAATAAGGAAAAAACAGAATTTACCAAAATTAAGCATGGAACAAAGCTGAACAGAGGCAGATACATGCGACTCCAGTGAAGCACCCTTTCTTTTTAAGTTATAGCTATGAATTGATGCTGTCTTAAAAGATTAGAACAACTTTTAGGGTTGTGACATGGCCGTTAGAAAGACCAAAAGGAGCTTACAAATTAGACAGGGGTCACTGCAGCTTTTGTATGATTACGGTGACTAGCAGCGCACTTACTAACATAAGTCCTATTTCTGATGGTGACTCTCCTTTTCCTTCAAAACTTGATGTGTAAAACTTACTTGATGTGTAAGAACATTACAAAGCACTAAGCAAGAGTAATATTTTTCATACTGAGTAAAGAAACAACTTTAGTAACATAGGAAAAACTTCCTCCCATGAGCCCCAAGCAGTGTTTATTTCACTACTCCCTAAAGAACAGCTTGCTTACCTCATCAAAGCAGAACTTTAAGGGCAATGATTTCCCTTTAACAAATAGCTTGCAGTGATTAAAATCATGCATTTCAAGAGCTACACTTTCAGAAAAACTTTGATGCCCTGGTTGCCCGTGCTAGGTTGGATGTTCAAAAGCAGGGCCTCCTCTACAAATCATGCAGCAGGTGCTACATTCAGTGACAGGAGGATCCCAAGAGTTGACTGTACCGGAGGCTGAAATCAGCCAGACTTGGAGAAAGTGGCAAAAGCACCCCATTGTGACTGGTCCAGAGGCTCCATGCCTCCTTGGCATAGACTACCTCAGGAGAGGGTACTTCAAAGACTCAAAAAGGTACCAATGGGCTTTTTGTGTTGCTGCTTTGGAGACTGAGGAATTTGAGCAGCTGTCCACCTTGCCTGGTCTCTCAGAGGATCCTTCTGTTATGGGGTTGCTGAAGGTTGAAGAACAACAAGTGCCAATTAAGACCACAACAGCGCACCAGAGGCAATATCACAACGAGACTCCTTGATTCCCACCCATAAGCTGATCTGTAGACTGGAGAGTTAAGGAGTGATATCCCCCCCCTTCAGTAGACTGTTTTCAAATAACCTAACATAACCTGGGGAGAATAATTGCACAGATCCTGATAGAGACAGACTATTCTAGATAACAACAATTCATAACAGACTGTTTGTCTGCATCATCAGATAAAGAGCCACAAGATCTGTCTCACTAGACCAGCTTTTGTGAATAATAACCCCCATGGGTCATCTCTGTAATAGGGAAACATCACACTTCCCAGCTATGATCGTTTTACAGAGGCTGGAATCCATACTGCAATCATTTGGTCTGATGTGACTGTTCATTTACATTTTAGTTAAAATGAAAATAACTCTGAGGAGTTCCAAACCAGTGTCTCATAGGAGCAGTACAAAACCTAAACAGAACAGAAGTGATTGCTGTGAAGTAACTCCAGGCTTTCCAGTGCAATTCTATTTCAAATGGAGCTCAAAAGCTCATTTAAACATTCATTTTGGATGAGCATTTATGATAGCTTTCAAATCATGCAGATTCGAGGTTTAGTACAGAGGCAATGTACATGGATATTCAAGAGTTTTTGTTAAAGCCTTATATAATGCACAGTGACAAGGACGCCTAGCTGTGAATACTTTACAAGGGGTACTAGGCACAGTAAGATCAATGGCAAAACTCAAAGTATGCAATTGTCCTTTTCTGAAATCCAACATTTCGGTAAAGTTAAAATTCAAATGCAGGAAATGCAACCAAATCTTTCCTGAAAATAGGAGATCTGTAGCATAATTTGCAAAAATCATCAGGTTTTTATTGCAGTGGAGGCTTTTATGTAGCAGTTAGAGTTCATGAAAACATCCTCTCATCACTTTCCTTAAGCCCTAAAACTGATGAATCTGTTTCCTTTCATTATGTCAGCCTCTTGCTAAGCAATAAACATTATTACTAGTCCTCACTTTGTTGTCACGAGTCCCATCTCCCCAACAGCAGAAATGAGGACAGAATATAAAGTAACTGTTGCTCTCTGATGAGGGCATACTTTTTGGATGGATTTAGTTCACACTTTCTCTTTCCATTCCTCCATCTTCTCTATGTCCTAACTGCCACATTGATCAACACCAAAGGTGAGAAACGAAGCTGAAGTAAATTCTTCCTTTTCATGGTATGTTGCAGCAAGCATCACTCTGTTTTCCAAGAGGTCAAAGAGAATATGATTCAGGCCATAAGATTCTTGGGTTTATTTCCAGGAATATAAATTCTGATTTAGCAAAGCACTTGGGATGTGGCCTTCAAGCCACTTATCCTTTCAGGACTGAAGAAACCCAACCATTCATTAGAGTTGTTCCAAGAGACAGATGGGGAGAATAATTTGCTGTTGTGTTAAGAGATTGAATATTGATTTCAAACAAGGACTCATGGTCCAATGGAACAACATTCTCTGTAGCTAGAAGTGCTAATCTGACTTCATCTGAACGGAGTTGATAAATATTTGCAAACCCAGGCAGCTTAGGTGGCTTAATTAAGAAAACACTTGGTTTTCACCTTTAGGAATTCATTTCCTCCAGGGTCAGATTTTGGTGGTCTTACAGCTATCACACAAACTTCTACATACTTTGCAATGATTAATGATCTCTGCTCAGAAAAATTATGAGGTGCTATAAGGAAAAATTATGTGAATTCACACAATGTGAAATGTCTCACTGAGCGCTTTTCTTCTGCAAGTTAAAAAGGGGCATGATCTGTATGCATGTATTTCATAGATAACTTGTATAAAAGTAAGCTACAAACCTGCACAGAAGGCTCTCATACCATAACGTAGTAAATTACTTATAGGCAACACTGAATCCAACTGAAATCTTATAGATGCTAACTGTTGGCAAGAGAACTACCCTTAAGGTATCACTGATCAACAACACCTGAGCCCTGGTGCAGAAAATATGCCCACAGGTTTTAATTCAGGTGCTGTCCTTGACTAACATTAAAAAAACCCCAAATCAAAACAGCCAATCTCAAACTCATCTGAGCAGTACTGGCAAATATGCACACCCTGCTCAGAAGTGAAGCACTTCGCTTTTCCTGTCTTTTGGCTATATGCTGTCCATCTCAAAACATGAACACAATTACATTATAATGCTGTTAACAAATCTCTACTTATGTGATGGTGTATGAAGAGTTGATAGCAACAGCTTTTTAGGTATAATAATCTATTTCTTTAAGAAGAAAGTAAGTCCTGAAGATTAATGAACAAGTTAAAGGTTCAAGAAGCCCAGATTTAATATGAATACCTCACTGTGTGCTAACAGTGTTACAATTTGCCTCAGCTTCTGTTCTCTTAAATATACAGCTGATAGGTAATTGTGAAACTTAAATCACCAATATTTGTCATGTATTAAGAGATTCGCAGGTGGATGATAGTCTGTTATATATAGTCCTCTAAGAAAATCTTGTGCTGTAATACTTTGTAAGCACTTGATCTTTTCTATTGCCTGTACTTTATAATAAAACTGTATTTTGGTTTTAATTAAGGGCCCCAATTAGAAAATCTATCAGTATTCAGAATGATTTTTCTGTCTTGCATTTGCTGAAAAACAGAAGGTCGAATTGATTATTCCAGCTACACTTCACAAGAAGCAGTGTTAAACATGAATCATAAGAGTCCTGGAATTGCTGGTGCAGACGGCTCTGTTGCCTACTGTTCAATATAAATAAGTTGAATTTTCTTGGCAGAAATATTGAACTACAGGGAGGAGGGGAGGGAAAGTCGAGCCAGGGAGAACGACTTCAACTTTGAATCACACATAAAGAGCAACCATGAAAAACACCACAAACATTCCATTTGAAATTTTAAACCACGAGCATTTGATAACAGAGTAATCCCTTTTGCAATATTCTATCAGAACACCCAGATACGTTTTCACACTGACTTCACTCCAGAAATGTAAGTTTTGTGCAGAAATTACTGTGTAAGCATCAAAACTTGAAAGTTCAGTGGATTGCAAATAGGACAGGAAAGTTGGGAGAGTGATTTGTCCAATGGTTACTCAACGTACCTGTGGCAGAGCTAGAATTGAACATTAATATTGTTCCTGTGCTTATTTTTCCTAAGAAGGGAACCTGTGCTTCCGCAACAAGGTGAAGTATCAGCATTTCAGTATTACAGAAAAGTTTGATTATTGAGCCCACTATTGTAGCACAACCTCATGGTTTAAATACAACTTTCTAGTATCTGACAAACATCCAGGCACTTAGAAAATCATGTTCAAACAAGTGCAGTTCTAAAGGATTCTTTAGAAGGGTGAAACACCCAAGACAGTAACTACCAGCATCCTGGCAGTACTGGTAGGCATTCTAAAAATGAAATGCTCTGAAATATCAGATACAAACTGTGCTGGGAGAATACAGAAAAAGACAAGTGAAGCAGCTATGTTTTCATGGAAGAAACACAGATACAAGCTCAATAGCACCAGCCCACCACAAAGATTGCATAGAGTCCCTTTTATTTATACCAGGACTTAACTTCTTAATAAATAATAGAAAAAAAAACATTATTCATGGAATACCAAGTAGTTCTAATATGAGTTTAAAGAAATAATTCAAAGTTTCACACTATGAGAAAAATATCAATTCTGGTCAGGGTTTTCCATGTTTCTATGAACAACCAAATGTGCTTTCTGTATGCAGCATCTTGCCTAGTAGGCTGTTGAGAATAGTGAGGAGAATAATAAAGCTGGTTACTTCTAGCCAGAATCATTTATACATTAAAAATAAGGAGCTCAGGCTTTAGAGTGAAATGAATCTTCTCTAATTTTAAGTGAAGTTCCACTGCTTGACACAATCTGATCTACATTCTGTAATGAGGACTCCTATTTTATTAGCAAATGATAACCACCCCTCAAAGTTACTGCCTTTCAGGTATCTGCTAAAGGCCTGATACTATGTAAGCTTCCTTAGCTCTTTCATTTTAGGTTTGGACAGGGAGAACCCAGAGGTTACGTGTGTGAAACCTCACCACAAATGAGAAATATCTTGCCTCAACCTCAGATTCAACTGATAAAACCACAACAGAAACATCAATCCTAACGAATGTTGGCAGAACTGAGCTACTGCTGGCTTGTGTTGTCAATCAGCTGTCAAAATGTAGAAGAAAGCTGTTTCTAAGTTCAGGCAACATTTCCAATCGTGCACATGGTGTTTTCAGTAGATGACAGTGCAAAAATTAAATACTACTTGTGTAAAAGAAATACATCTGAAATGTGAAGTGGAATGAGTGATCACAAGTAATACAAGAAAATAAACCAGGATTGCTGTGACAAGGTTTGAATTTGCAGTAAAAGTTGTCTGCCTGCAAGGTGTGGGCTTGAGAATGCTCCACAACAGAGTTAATTCCTTTTGATTTCTTTCATTGATCTGTCTATCCAAAGAAGCATCTTAACTGTATTTCCAAACAATTATATTAAATGACTTATCTCTGAGATAACTATTCCTATCCCTGAAAAGCAGTGCAGAAAGTGAAGGAATAGCTGTACTGAAAATTACCGTATCAATGTGTCCATCTAATAAAAAACAACCAATAGAATTAGAATATATTAAAATGTTGGATACACACAATGAGCCTTTTAGACATGGTTAGAGAGCAATTGTATTTCCTCCAGTAGAACTACAAGGTTAGTAATTCTCTGTAAATAGTACTTTAGAGAAAACTGCTTGCAAATAATTTCTGAATTAAAAGAAAGGCAAAATTCACTACAGCATTTGCTTCAAATTGTACAACCAGTTAATTATCAAGTAGTGTCTTTCAATATGGAACAATCAAAACAACTGAAGAGCATACACAGATGGGTGAGAAAATTAAACTTATGAGTGAAATGTAAAAGTCAGTGAAGTCTGAAAGTAATTACAATGGAACTGTAATCCGTTAGTTTTATATAGAACTCATAGTTCCATATCAACTCATTTTCACCTCTGTTTCCAAGATGACAAGGCAGTGCACTGATATAGTTTCATGTATTTTGAATAACATGGGATTTTATAGTTACTAATCCAGGAGCAAATGCAAAAGGAAGAACATTAGAAACACCTTCTTTTGCAATTGATAGGTCAGGGTTAAAACAGGTCCAAAAAATGGCATTTGCATTATCTGTGCTGCTCTGAAACTAATACTATATTAATAATGAACGACACATAATGTATCTTCAAAAAACCTCAACAAATAAAGACAGCCACTCATGGATCAGAAATTACTATCTAATGGTACTGACCACTATTAACTGTGGCAGGATTTGATCCAATCAATTGCTTCAAGAATGCATGTTGTTTGCTTTAATTCTTTTTCTGGACAGCACAGAAGATGTGGAGTACTTTAACTACAGGTTGCACATCCTTCAGCTTGCTCCTATTACGCACATCTCACCTGTTTATGTTCTTCTGCTGGCATCTTTCATGAAATCTGAGCTGCAAAGCCAAAAGCTCCTTTAACTTTCACTGATCTCATCATAGCAACAATAAGCAGCTGTCAGAGTCGAAATGTGTAACATCCACCTATTACTGCTTTGGAGAAAGATCTTTTTAAATCTTGAAACACATTTTGTTTAAAAACTGCAGATGCTTAGTAGTAATATATAAAAATTATTATGGTATCTGCAGCATCCTTCCAAGATAAAGACTAAGGCACAAGGAGATGCTGAAATTGAATTTGGTACAAAAAGATGAACAAATGAACAATTACAGTGAAACTAAGATAGATGAAAATTTAATTTCAATGATGGAATTACCTCTTCTTATGACTAGCTGTACTTTCAGATTCTCTGCAGTTTAAAGTGATAAAATTTCAGTCAATAGAAGAAAGTGAGCCACCACTTTAATAAATGATTTCACAGGACCCAATAGATGTGTATCTGAGAAGAAGTGGTCCAGGATGAATTAACATTTGTCTTTACAGAATGGATTTGTGACAGGGTCTAGGAAAGGAAAACATACATAGGACTTCCAAGAGCAACTTCTGGTCCTAGTTCTTCAATTACAATAACAGTCTGTAAACAGCTGAAAAAATAGGACACCCTCCCCATAGGAATATTCTCTAACAGAGGAAATAGGAATTTGCTTTTCCTAAAGCTAAATGAACCACAATTATACAGACTTTATGCAACAATGAAAGAAATGTTCTAATTTATTGGATCTTCAAAGTATAAACAAACAACACAGGACCTCTGAGATATACATATATATATACCTCAAGCATTTTGTCTTCCTGTAAAGCCTCCAGTATTACAGCCCTTTGGCTGAAGTATTATACATGGGAATATAAAAAAATAGAAAAGAGATGGATAAAGAGC
Source organism: Forpus xanthops (assembly GCA_032466535.1). Taxonomy (NCBI): domain Eukaryota; kingdom Metazoa; phylum Chordata; class Aves; order Psittaciformes; family Psittacidae; genus Forpus; species Forpus xanthops. The sequence continues at coordinate 100,789 of JASSUY010037366.1, forward strand.
TTTCCAGTAGCTTCTGAGTAATAAAAACATATTATAAGAAATCTGTGCAACAGTTCAATTTTCAGATTTCTATGGCAATTTAGCAACTGTTTATTACAGCCTAAAGATGCTCCAGTTACTACCTCTGTGCTGTCTGGTTATAATGTAATAGAAGACTTTTTTAATGGTGCATCAGACTTCCTAAAAGAAATGTTTAGATAACAGATTGTTTCTTTCTTAGAAAACTCAGGATCTAGGTCTTCTCATTGCTTTGATGTTCACCTTCCTGACAGCAGTTCTGCAAATTACATCTTTCAGAGTGGGATTTGGGGTAAGCTACTCTGGTAGCTATTCCTTTCAGTTCGGCTGTATACTGAAAGATAGGGGTATGGTGAATTCCGCATGAGTTGTCAGTATCTTCAAGTCACAGACTACCACTTGAACAAGAAAGCTGACTGTTACCCAGGAAAATTGTACTGACAATTTACAAGCTACTTAAAGCAAAACAATTTAATGACAGCCTATTATACCCAGAGTTTTACTGCAATGATGAAATCGCTTGTTTGTATTTGGAATTATAACAAAGTATTTTTAGAGATGACAGGAAAACATTCAAATGTCTTCTTTCACACAAATACTCTACTGTAGAAGAAGCAATTTGGAGGACTGGCAAAATAGTGCTGTGGAATGACAGCTCTGATCCAACTGCAAAGCACTGGTTTATCTCTCATTAGCTTTGCTACTGAAGGAATAAACCCTTTCTGATCAATGTTTCAATTGTGTCATGAACAAACCAGAACATAAGTACTGGCACATTTCCCTTCCCTCACAACAATAAAGAAAAATTGCTCTCTTTATGTCCATTCATAACACTTTAAATGAAAAGGGAAAAGATACTTGCCTGATAGATGCAAGAGCTACATTCATCATAAAATATACACAATTATCAGCAGAAAGATGTTACACAGCAGTGGTGTCCTCAAGTAACCTTCTGGAAAGCTTCCTGAATGTATGTGACATATCACTACTTCAAAGACCTGGGCAATTGAACATACTTTTGCACCAACTTACATACAAAATAGATTTTCATGCCATTCCAAGCAAGTCTGCTAGATTTTTAAACTACAAGTTTAATAATTAAGACACTCCTTTAAGCTCCTAATGTAGCTGAAATTGCTTCTATTCTAAGAAACAAAGTTAATGGACTGGATCCTCCTTCAGTGTACATCTTCAGGTTTTTATGGCCTTAAAGTTTGGTTTAAGTTAAGATTTCTATAGAGGAGCCTAAAGGCTCCACAACTTGTGTAATGCAGAGAGGCAAGTGATGCTTGCACTCACTGAGCTCTGTGCTTGTGTAACTCTGGATTCAACCCAAAGATTTCTGGAAGATTTCACATACTGAGGTAGTCATATATTTAATTATTCATTTTATTTTTTACTTTAGCTTCCACTGTCTACATTTATGTATGAAATGTGAGAGAGAAAGGCCAAGAGCAAATTCGTTGGGCTTGACCCTGCAAACTCATGAGCACTTTACTATATACTCATACCTCGAGCTGCTGCAGGAGCAAAGTCTTACAGTTAGAGCCATCCCTCAGCTGTGCACCAGACAGAGTAAGGTGAAATAAAACCCTCTTACAGTGCGACACTGCCCTTAACAAGAACAATGGGGACTGCGCTTTTCTAGAGCTAAGAGGCAGGGGTGGAAAAAGGGTATGTGAAAGGATTTCTTCAGGTTTTCTTATTTCTGAAGAGTATGAGGAGAGTTATCTCAAGAGTTATGAAGAATGGCCAGACAAATGATAAAAGGTAGTGCTTCCACAGGCTGCAAGATAAGTGGCAAACGTCCTTATGAAATACTTGTGATGTTTCTTAGTTTAGGTAACTATCACTTTCTCATTTGCCAGCCACGGATCTGCAAACAAGCCCAGTACTAAAAAAAAAATAGTGAAGGGATTTGCACACTCTGAGGGTAACTGATTTCTAAGGCTCAATTATATTAAAGCCTTTACAGAGCCGTTAAAGCTCACGCTCCTTCACCACAGCTACTTTACTACTGATTGTAGGAAAAAACTGTTCTTTGATGAGCTCCCTAGTGAGCGGGACATTCCTTTGATTACTCTTGTTTTGCCCACCCACTTACAACCTCAACTATAACAGGGATATTTATGGTAACTACTACAAGATAAATTAAAGCCACGTTTTTGATACGTACATGCAAACCCAGTGCTCCACTTAATAGAGACACATCTTTGCACCTCATAAGGGCACTGACTGGACTTGAGACCAACATTCCGGTTCTGCCATTCTAAGATACTCTCCCCAACATGTTCTTTGGATTCCTGTGCCACACATGGTACCAAGATTAATGATCCTATTAAAACATCTCCTTGTTCATGCAAAATGCAGTGATTTCTAACCATGCATATAACACCAGGACTCAGCACAAGCACCAGCATACCAGATACCTCCTAGAGCCAGGTGCAACTCCAGCTACACTTATAAAAGAGGTCCCTCCACTGAATTTAATACTAAGATACATTCTAATTCCTTCCAGCCTACTTCATTCAACACCAGAGGTACAACTGGATTAATAAAGATGCATTTTTAAAACTATTGAGAAAAACTGGTTTGAGGTTACAGGTGGTGCCTCAGAAAGTTCTCTGAGAAAACAAGCAATCACTTAAAACAAGCATAATACTTACTCTCAGTTTTGTGTATGAAACCAGCTGAAAAAGTCTCAATAAATGAAGAACAGAAGCTTGGAACATTCTGCAATGTGCGCAGTTGTTTGAAACAGGAAAAAAAAAATGTTGGTGAAATCTTTACACTGTTAAGATATGAATAAGAAAGGTAAATATGTACTGTATAGTGAGCAACAAGAACAAAGCTTTTCTCTTTGTAGGAAATCTTATGGAAGGTGAACAAACCCATAGAAACCATTTTAGTAACTCATGCCATACCATTTGAGAAAGATTTTTTTTGATCCCAGTAACTGACAACAAAGTAGATGCAATTGCAACAGGTTTCTTCTTCCCCCCATATATCCACAGCTAAGTGCACTTTTTAAAAGCACTCACTTGTTTGCCTACTGGGCTCAACAAGGAAAGTTGTCATTTAGAAAAAGAATATAAATAAAAAACAGTTACATTTGGAACCTTTTTTTTCGTTCTTCCCCAATAAACCCAACTTATGAGTTGTTATTTGCTCTTCTCTTCAGATCCTTTCCTAAGCTCTCTCATCAGGATTTCAAAGTTAGATGATCAAATGTGCGGAGAGGCACCTAATTTCTCACAGGCACTTCTGAAAGCTCCTGACTAGGTCTACAGTGAACCATTTTCTTTCTCTCCCCCTGCCACCACCCTTTTTCTGGCCTTTGATCTTTAGAAAGCACAAACGCCATTACAGTGAATAAAGTCATAGCCCACAGAGTCAATCTCCTACTATTTATGTCTTCTCTCCCTGCCCCCCTTAACAACCAAGACTCTGGCACAGCCAAGCCAATGAAGTTGGGCTAAGATGCAGCAGCAGGTATCATCAGCACTGTGACAAATGAGAATGCGTGTCAGGGGAGACTGTTTAAACAAACAGTTGGATGCTTGGGAAGGCAGACAGAAGAATAAAGATCTTGCTCTATTTTTTTTCTCTTTCTTTCTCCCTCTGTCTTCAAAACAGAAGATTAAGTTTGCTGTGAACATGAGCTGATGAAAAGAATTCAAATAGTGCTTTGAATAGTGCCACTGGGAGCGTCACAGGAGAATTACAAATTGCTGCTGGAGACACCAGTCTCCCTTTACAGAAAGTTAACATAAAAGTACACATATCTTCTTTCTATAAGGTACTAACTTGTAAATTAACCTTTAATGGAGTATAAATGATGTCCTGAAAGAACTGCTTATGCAGCTATATTTATGATCTAGAAAATTGCAAATATTTACAAGATTATAGGTGTTAATGGTCTGTCAAAAATGTTTGTATATTGTACATACATTAAACCTCAGTGTAAGACCACCCTGCTATAAAGACCACCCCATTTCTTGTCCCATATAGAATTTCACTTTGATTCCATATATTCCATTCCTTATAATGAGGCAGGGCACCAGCATGCACCCAAGCCATTCTAGACAAGGAACTTCACCTCCATAGCTTTCATTTCTCTCTGCTCCCAGCTCTGCAGTCAGTACTATCATCGCTATTCACTTTCAGTAAGAGATCTGAAGAACATACCAAACTGCTCCACTGCTCACAACACACTTCGAATGCAAAGCAAAGCAGGAGGGAGCAGTCACAGACAGACTTAGCAGAAATAAACAGTACTTCACTGCAGTACAAGCAATAACTCCACCTTCTAAGATTCTTGCCTCAGTTTCCCTGCTCTGGTATGAGCCAGCCACACTTCTTAACAAAACATCTTCACCATCACTGTGTCTTCCTGTAAGGCACATATTTACTGTTCAAACATGGGTCATCAATAAAGAAAACAGATAAACCAAACCCTGCTGTCCTGCCTTCTTTAAGACCTCTGTTTCCAAGAGCTTCTGCTGCAGTCTACACAGCAGGTGTACCCCACAAGGCCTTTTATCTAGCTGGTAGAGCAAGCCCCTTCCCCTGACCCAGCACTCCCACATCAATCCTATTCCCTGCAGCTCTCGTCCCTTCAACTAAGCTGCTTGTTGTCCTTTTATCTCCCCCTGGGTGCAGCTAATTAATCACATGTGGGGTTATACCCTTACCCCTTAATGCAACATTCGTACCCTGTGGCACACTAAAATTCAGACTTTCCGTTTTCTACATTCAGGTCTCAGATCTGAGCTTCCCCCCCCCCCCCCCAGGTCATTATTTAAACAGTAATTTTCCTTACAAAAATTTTGAATTTAAATTTTCTACCAAGTGTCACAGTGAAATGAAAAGAAAATATCCCATCTTTGAGCCAAAAGCAAATTCTGCAGTTGTCTTGGTTTAACTTTTCTTTGGTAAAATAATTATTCATGAATCTTTTCCAGACATCAGTTACAGTGACAATAATTTCAGTGCAAGCCATTGAATATATTTGCTACTTAAAGTGAGAGGCTAACGTGCCCTCTGATCTCAGTTTCTTTTCTGGGCAATTGAGTAACTTGCTTTGCCAAAAATTTGATTCAAACTTCTGAATGGAAATTTCTTGCCTGAACAGTTGGGATTTCTCACTTGTGATGGTGAGATTTCAGAAAGGTCAAAGTTCAAGTTTTGAAAACGAAAAACCTCTTGGTTAAAATGTCCTTAACTAAAAGCAGTTTCTTACTCCAAGGATGTTATGTTTCATAGTAGTTGCTTTAGAACCTGTGGTGTATTCACAGATGAATACAGCTGCGGAAAAATAAGTATTTTAGGAACAAGTACTTGGGCCTCTGCCTAGATTTTATTACAAGAGATTATTTTCTTTTGTAATTTATCATTTGCTGTACATTACCTGCTCAGTGACTGAGAAACAAAGTTCTTCCTTAGGATAAAGGAGTCAAAGGAAACTTGAAAAGCCTTTTTTCCCTGCTGACCCCAGGCACATCTTTACTGATATCAAATTGCTCATATTTTTTTTGCCTTGCCATGTTCATTTTTATACCTGCTGGGTCAGATCTTCAAATGATGTAAACTGGCATCGACCTAATGGCTTCAATGAAACTATCAGAGCTGAGAGTCTGGCAGTAATTATTGGGGATTTTCTGTTATCCAGAGAGATAATGTAAAAACAGTTCCTCTCCTAGCTTTGAAACAGAACTATCTGTAAGGTAACTACAGAGATATGTCTTAGTGTGCTGTTATTAGGAAAACATTAACTTTTGAGGTTTTACATTGATCTTCAAATTACCTAATTATTTTTATGCCATAATCTGTGTCAAGACAATAATAAAAATGAAGTTTCTCAGAAATTATGAAACATTTCATTTTCGTAAGAATACAGTTTGCCTGGATAGCTCAAATAAATGATGCCATTTCAATTTTAGTGCTGTTTCACACAGAGTGAACTGGCTTATGTCACTTTGGCTGCTACTAGGGAAACAACAAAGCTTACATATAATTTTAGTTTTCAAGCCCTGTATTTGCCCTGGGTGTTTTTGGCTGCCTTAACCAGACAGAACACCAGGTCTCCAAGTGTTCCTCCCATGTCAAGTGCATGGTTTAATCAGTCTTCTCTATGTTTTTTTTTTCTAAGATTAATCAGTCAAAAGGGCTTTTTATAGAAGTCCCTAGATAAAATGATGTTTTATTTTTATAGTCCTAGGGGTCATCTTCTGGTCTGGAGGCGTCCACTGGGCAGAGATCAAACCTCAAGATCTCTAGCAGATCAATGAGAAGCTTTGTTGGAAGCACACACTGTACATGTCCTACAGCTCCTGTACTTCTAACGGGTATTTTCCATGCTAAACAAAAGTATTATAAACTATGTATTTGTAACTGTTTATAGCAAACAAAACCTCCACACAACCATGAGTCTGGGCCAGTGAACTTTGCAGCCTCTAATATTAGCTTTCAAGGACAAAGACAAGACTCCAAGATTTCTGTGATTCCTGAAATGCCTCTTAATTTTCCCTGATCATCAGATCACTGAGCTATGAATTTCCATGAATACAGCTGAGTTTCTTGCTGCCAATACCCATCCTGGAAGAGTGTTTTCCACCAATAGATGAAAGCATCCTGATTTACCATATGTAAACATGTATTTGTGGCTAGTTACATTATTTTTACTTCTATTATTTTTATTCAGAAGTGTACATCTAACTTCGGTGCCCTCCCTCTTCGTACTTATAGAGAGGGTGATCTTTGACCTTGAATCAATTTCAACAGCAGTTAAATGCTTATGTGGATCTGAGCCTTCATGTTCCTGCAGTCACGTTTTTCCTCTGTAAAACAAGAATCAACAGTCCTTCTTTTCCTCTCCTCTATATGTTTATGCCCAGACTGTAAATTCTTTAGGGCAAGAATTCTGTTAATAAATGCTGGTTTAGTGCCTACTACAATGGGTATCTGCTCACAGTGGGGTACTACTATGCTGCAAAGAAAAATAGTAAATATTACTGACAGTAAAAATCGAGCTCATCAACTAAAGGTGCATGAAAAGAATTTTGTCCTGTAGGACATCAAAGTCCTTAAAAATTCATATGTCAAGTATTGCCATCTGAACTAAATTAGTTTTGTAGAACTAAGATTTCATGGCAAATAAAAATAGTATATCATCTTAATAAAAGCATCATGTGCAAAGGGAAAATAAAAGCAAGAAAGATATAATTTTATAGTACTTGCACAGTTCTTCTTACTCTGAACTGAAATTCAAAACTACCAAAAGAAGCAGCCATCAACAGCCACATAATCAATCTGCTGCAAAGCTGGTGCTGGTCTTCAACTTATTTGATACAAAGGACAGTGAAAACAATAGGAAAGTTTGCAGGAGTGTAGTAAATAACTCTAATGCTTTGAATTGCAAAGGGTAAGCAGCCTACCAAAAGTATTTATCAAAGTCAGACAGGGGGAAGGCAACATCACCAAACAGCAGTGTAAGCCAGATGCTTGATCAAATGGGGTCAAAAATGCAACCCTAATTTTCATAACATCCCCATAAAAATTCACAGGAAACTGCTTTCTGAACCTGTTATGGAAGAGATTTTTTTGCAAGTTAAAGGGGAGCTGCAGATTGAGATTCTATGGAATAAGGTCAGAATTACAGAGGAAGGGAAAAATAACCCATTCATTAGTTTTATTTAACTAAGAACATGAAAATCAATACAAAACAATTGCTAGAAGCAGCTGATGGTTATGTCTAGACTTGTGAGATCAGATTTACATCTTTCAATTTGCACTTGTATTGGAGGTTCAGATCAGAGTCAGATCTTTAACCCTTTCAGTAACTAAGACAGAATTAAAGCATACAGGGAAGTTAACATACTTGACTTATGTGAACTCTTCAGACTTGTCCTTGAATCTAAATAAAATAAAACAAAATAAAAGGCTTTTCTGATATTTGCAGCTCCTTTCAACTCGTGTCACTGCCGCTTTATTACTACACACCATCTGCTCAGCACACCGAAATCATAGAATTGGAAATGAACACTATAGAGATTAAAACTGGGGTTTAGTGCCATTGTTTGAAGCTGCTCAGAAGCATAAAAAATGTTCAGCTTTGCTGATTATTTTAATTTTCTTTCAATTTGAAATCTCAAATTTCAATGAATGTTCTTGTATAAAGTTCATATTTACTTTTTTACCTATTACTCTATGGGTTCAGGTGGAAGGGAGAGATTTTTCCCTCTACTTTAAAACTAGAAATATTGGACCAAAATGTTTTTTAAATGCTCTGAGGCTTTCCAGTTTGGATGTGGGTTTTTTTTTTTCTACTTTAGACAATAAGGTTCAGTTCAAAATCTATTGTTCACCTCTAAAAATTCTTATACCATTCATGACGTCCTTTCCCCTTGTGTTATCCCAAGAACGTTGTAGTAAATGGTATTTTTTTTTTCTGTATATGCAACAATAAATGTCTCTCTTCTAATTTGCTCACTGGGACTAGAGATCGTTTGATTCAAAATAGAGAAACTGAACCTTATGCACAAGGGTTCACAGTCAGACTGGGCATTGGTGCACAGCACTCCATTTCCAGGTTGAGCACTATTGATAACCAATATTCTCACAGATCTGTGCATTCTGGTACATAATATCTGAGAAAGGCAAGAGGAGGTAATAAATAAGGAGTTGAGGAGAGGGTATGGGATCACACTCGGTACATAAATACTGTGCTTCTGCCTCATCCTTCAGTAATGAGTTTCTTCAACTTCTTTAAACACAGGTGTAAAGAGTAGGAGCAATACATGCTGTTACAACATTGTGCTGATTTTTTATATATATATGTATATTTACACACGCACACATATATATACATACACACACCCAATCCTAAAGTTCATGGAATATTATATATTGAATATTTATTTCTATGGAGTGCAAACTTTAGAGAACAGTTTTATATCGTCAAGGAAAAGTAAGACTGATTCCCCCCACCTGCGCAGGTCAAGATACCAGAAGCCTAAAAAAACAAATTAGGAACATCTTATTCACTATCTCTTAAATGTAATGAATGATGAAGCCCATTAGAAATTAAAGGAAACAGATTTTTAAAGTCCTTATGATGCCCTTTAGCTGCCATTCAAAAACCCATCTGACATTTTCTCTTACTGCTATCAGTTCCCATGCCAGCAGCACTAGGACAATGCTCAAAACAATGGCAGGCATTTCATTTTCTGGCTTTGATATTGCAAAACAATGCAGCAAAGAGAAAGGAAAACTTAACAAATTGGTTGACAATTTTCTTTTTGACTCTTCCCTTTCATTTCCACCAATCCAATTTACCTCATGCTGACTTGCAAAAGAAACACAGTGTAATTAATTTGCTTCAGTGGACAGTGGAGGAATACCAGAATGCAAACATGAGAACTATTGCTTTGGCGTGTTTTGGCTGACAGCTTAAGTTGTAATTATTATCTGCCAACAGTTTGCACAGAAGTGTAATTTCTAATGCAAATGAGTTTTTGGAAGAGCAGACAATAAAGTTTTAAATGAGTAAAAACCAGCCACATCTGAACACAGTGGTCACACTCTTTTGGTAAATAGAAAATCTAATGACTTGGTATGTTGGTAGGACACATGGTATAAGTAGGCATAGGAGTGACTGCTCAATGCAACTTATTTCCATCAATGATTAAAATAATCTTCTAAAAGTTATTTTTCTCCTTCTTAGTAGCTGGTGCAGTCCTGTGGTTTTGACTTTCAGCTTAGGAACAGCACTGATAACACCAATGTTTTTAGTTATGGCTTTGAATGTTCAGGCTGGTGAAGGACTTTCTGAGCCTCATGCTCTGCCAGCGAGGAGGGGAAGCCGGGAGGAAGCAGAGACAGGACACTTGACCCAAACTGACCAAAGAGGTATTCCATACCACAGCACTTCATGTCCAGGATGTAAAAATGGACAGCAGAGACCAGGAAGGGTGGGGTGGTGCACTGCTGGGTAGGGCTGGGTATAGGTGGTGAACAATTGTATTCTTTCCTTGTATTTCTCTTGTCATTATTATTATTGGTGGTAGCAGTAGTGATCTGTGCTATACCTTAGTTACTAAATTGTTCTTATCTCAACCTGTGGGAGTTGCATTCTTTCTTCCCCATCCCCCTGGAACTGAGGGAAGAAAGAGGGGAGAGTGAGTGAGCGAACTGCTGAGGGCCTTAAACCATGACAGGATTAAAGAATGATTTTTTCCCCCTATTTCAGAAGTAAAGTAATTCGTAAATAATACTGCAACTGAAGCACAAGTTGCAGCTCTCTCCTACGTACTCAAAGCCACTATAGCTGCAGAGCATGATTACATTTTGTGTACCTTGCAGCCTGTGAATGAGTCTATACCCAGGGTTGCCCTATAGAAATGTTATCCATGTGTCACATATACGTTGGGTCTAACACTTCTGCAAGTCCTCAGGCCTAGTGTACAGCTGCTGCACAGACTGTGATCAGCTCACCTAGACTGATGATGTATGTTGGATTAACACACATGCTTGAAGTGACTCCACTGTACACGCATGTAAAAGCTGGAGTACCAGAAGCACTTCTCCTGACAGCAGGATTGACTTGAGGTGTTTCTATTCCCCACACCTCCCCATCTCCAGTTTGATCCATACAGAAACAATTCAGTGCCCTATGTTCTGCCATAGCAGCTATCTGTGATGCAGCTACTTCAGCTAAACATAAGTCACGTCTTCCAGGGTCCCTATGCTAAGTCCAGCTTGAAAAACTTACACATATGCTGTGCAACACCTGCACAGCCAGCTCCTCATCTTGAAAACATCATGCCAGGCCTACTGTATGGGTTACAATTGTGCACATGAGGAACAGAATGAATCTGTGCTTGCAGGGAAAATAACAGAGCTAGTGGAGCAGGTCAGATTCTTCCTGAAAGACTTGACTTACTGAGTGCAGCCTGAACTGAAAGCACGTGTGTGGTAGGGCAGGTCTGTCCAAAACTTCTGGCAAGTGTCCTCTCTATTGCAGGCAGACAGCAACTGTGTAACGCATGCACACTTATTCAAGCATTTCTACTACAGTGAACCATGGAATGCAGCCATTGGTGCTCTGGTTGGCCTGCTGTGTTACCAGAAATCCGGGTTAAATGTTCGAGTAAGTCAAAATCTTTGAAGCTGATGTTTTTATCCAGAAAGAGGAAAACCTGGAGGTGTGGTAGCCCATGTTTCTTCTTCAGTAAGCTCCAGTGTGAAGAACTGATTCCTAACTGAAATTCTTGATCCACTGTAATCACTATAATGTTAAAACATGTCAGCAGTACCTAGTCTGACACATGACCCAGGTACAAGCTAAACATTCCCATGCTGGACTGTGAGATAATGTATGCCTTTGCCACAGGGACAAAGTTTCTTGCAGCTGCAGGATACTTCTTTGCTACAGTAGCACTGTAGCACAAAGGGAGCAATCTCACTCCTCATCCACTCGCTACAGAAGGGATTCAGCTTGCCATAAAATTGCATGCATGATTCAGAATAATATGATTTCTCCTTTTTTTAATGGAAAAGACAGCTCATTGTTAAATGAACATGGCTTCCCAGGGAAAGGAGTCCACAGAGGTTATGACTTAAGCTTAAAAGCTGGTACAAGTTGATTATTCTTGATGCTAAAACATCTTGAAAAGAGATTCCTTTGACAATCCCCCCTAAATCTAAAAATTTGTCTGCAGAGAGACCACTAGTTTACAGTCCATCCTGCACTCCACACTTTGGCCTGTGAAGGAACTAGAAATGCAACTTTGTTTTGTATTGTATACACAAAGAAAACAGATGAGAAACTTACAGGTTGTGCCAAATTTGTTTTGCCTGATTTGCTATTTTGGTGCTGAAATGCAACTGGAATGATGGTGTCGGCATATAAAATGAGAAACTCGATGCTACACTTGCTAAGTAATGTGCTATACCCACACATTCAACATACCCACTTAAAACTTGGGTGGTGCTTACTGTCACACCTAGGGTAGGTGGGCTCATGTTTCAAGCAGTGGTTGAGCTTAAGAAAGACCTAAGCATACAAATAGAGCAGCAGTGTGGAATACTTGATAGCACGCTGGGTTAGGGAGTGAGGAGATTTCATTCCTATTGTTATATGAGTGTGACCAAGTTGCTTCCTGTTTCTCTGACCCCTTCCACCCTCATCCATCATCTGTCTGCACAGCAAGCTTGCTTTCTTACATGCAATACCTAATAAAACAGGGCCTGTGGGTGATCCTGTAACACAAATAATATCTGCAAAATCCTTTTCACCTATGTTTATATAGACATCCCCTCTATGTTTATGATTCAAGAGACGGCACCATAGAACTGTCAAAATCACAGAAGACATTATCATAATTCCCAGTGGCAAAACAGTCTTCCAAATATGCGACCCATGAACGATGTCAAAGGCTTTTTTGTTTCCTTTGTAGTCTGTAAATCTTCTAATACATATCAGATAGAAATATATATTCAAAAACCAATTAGTATCTTTTATTTTACTTATTAAAGTGTGTGGAAAAGTTGGTCTCTGGCAACATGTCCCAGTACTAGATCTCTCTGCTGTTCTTTACCCATTTTTTAAACCCACAGTTTCGTACATTATTCTTTTATTTCACATCGGTTTAGATTATTATGGAAAAGTCCATCAGGAATTACTGGAGAGTTTAATTTTCTTAATACTTTTATCAACAATGCAAAAAGGAGCAGAAGTTATGTTCAAAGTGAATAAAGTGAATACAGTGAATAAAGACTGATCTAAAAATTGTTTTATGGCTTCCTAAAAACGTGAACAATAAGAAAAATGGGGAAAGGAGTATGAAAGAGAACTGGAGCTTTTTCACCATTATCTGAAGCCCAAAATTACAGTTTTTATTACACACATACTTTACTATCAGCGGCTGCACAGTCTTTTTGGAGCTACATGCCAGCTCTGATCAAACCGTAGAACACCAGGGATAACAGCTGGCAAATGTAACACACACTCCCTGGTTAAAGTTCGTGTCATCAGCAGAGTAAAATGCATAGTGCTAAACCCTAAAGTGTGTTTAGCATTCTGCTCTTAACCCTGGAAAGCATTAAGCACATGATTTTTTTTAACCCCCTGAAACACTGGGTAGTTCCATTGAAAACACTGAGATCACTTAAGTACTTAAAAATGCAGTGGGAGCTCAGGTGGGCTGCTGGATTGGGACCAGCACACTTTGCAGATCCAAGTAATTCACATCCTTGTGTTCAGCTGAATGTGCTTAGATCATCTAGCTCTGTACAGCGCTTGATGCAGCAACCTGCAGGTAACTGCAGGAGCACTAGCTCTGTGATGGATGAATAATGATGCTACAAGTAGACTGGATAAACTCACATAACATGGGTTCAATTCAGTTAGTAGTAGTTTCCTTAGTCTTGCTTAATCCAGACTCACTGAGTAAAAGCTGCATAGTTCCATGTGCTGCCCATAGTTTCTTTTCACTTTTGTTTGATGAACGCATTCTGTCTCTCACTAATCTTGTACCTAAATTAAATACAATTTAGAAATTGCAATTTATCCTAAAATTTTCCACTTAATGCTCCATTCAAGCAAATGCCATGATTGGAAAACTCCCAACAAAATCTCTTTTTAAAGCAGTCTCTTTAGAACATAAGACTGCTTTACATGTTTGTGTTTAAGAAGTAGAAAATAAAGCTCAGCAGAGCCATTTAATGGGAACAATCTTAAGGCTTGTCCACACAGGAAGTTACGCTAAATTAGCTGAAAGGTGTGAATTTAAAGTGCATTAAGCTAAAGTGAACTACAGTCACTTTACTTCTGAATGAGAACATTCACACCAAACTTTAATGCACTTTAACTAATACATTTTAAAATCATATCTTTAGTTAATTTGTCTTAACTTCCTGTGCAAACAACTCCTCTCTAGCACTTACTGAGAGCCACAATATAGATTGATGTGGGTATATTTATAAATATGCCTATTAACCTTAAGACTCTGAGTCAATAAAATTTGGGATGTTAAGTAAAAATAAGAAATATGTCCTTGCATGAACTTCCTATGTGCAACGAGAGTGCAAAGAGTCCTACTGTTCCTACCGCAAACATGTCATCAATTTAGCCCAAATCTGTATAAAAGTATATTAACTGCTCAGAGCCATATAAAAAATAGGCACTTGTATATTGTACTGGCTGTATTAGGAACTTATTCCTGAAACAAACAAAATGTAAATACATAGAAAACTACATTTTATTCAGATAGAGCATGTGTATTGAGATTCACCAAGATGGGTGAATAAAGGGCTTACATTTGAATACATTTTAGAAAAAAAAGAGAGGAACAAAGGCTCTAAAATTCTTTCATTTCTGAGGAGGGTCTCAAAGTCATGATTATAAAGGATGCCTCAAATTATCCAGAGAAAGCAAAACAAGACTTTGCCTCAGATAAACTACAAAATCAATACTAAAGGTGTTTTTCCTGCCACTGCTCAAGTTAATAAAACCTTTTCAGCAGCAGCTCTTACAGAAAGAGAGCAGAGATTTATTTAACACCCCATGCATACGTACAGAGTGACTTAGCACTCTGACAAATCAAGGAACAATGGTCTGGCAGAACCACTGGTGTTCAGGCTGTTGTTGGGCTCTGAAGACCAACATGCTGGGCTCAGCTACCAGGAGTCTGGCTTGGGGGAAAAAAGATGCCCTTTGCAAGAGCAGGGGGAAAAAATCTGTTATTCCACTGGGGCTGGCAGACTGGCATTGTGCGTCCTCAGCACACAGGCAGCCCAGGATGCAGCCTCACATGTTCTCAAGGTTCCATAGGAGCCTTCCAAGTAGCCTCTAAGTCTCACTTTGAAATACCACACACCTAGCTCAAAAGGGAAAATGCAATAGTGCTGAGACTTTTTTTCCTGATGCCTTAGAGAATGGCATAGTGGACCATGGAAAAGATTATCTTTGAAAAGACAACTGCTAAAATAACAACACTGATTGTTGTTGAAGCATAAACTTGTCATGAAACAAATATGCTGTTCAGCATACACCACCTTTTTTAGTTTATCAGTGCACAAGAAAAGCTTGCCCTGATTCAAGCACTAGATGTTCTGATTGACTAGGTTACAACAGAATAGAGATAAAATGATGTCAAGCAGGTGCTACATAAATAAATATTTGCATCAGCCTTCATAAATATTTTGAAATGCTGATCGTTCTCCAGAAAGTTATTTTAGTTGACAGAACTCCATCAGTTAAAAGCTTCCTTGAGTACATTGATAGCTTTGCTCTCACAGTTTTACACAGTAACACAAACCAAGAGTATTGTATTGACACAGTGGTAAAGCTCTAGCTGCTTATAGCTCATCAGAACAGAAGAGACTGTCTTTGCTCTAGAGTCCTGGCGCTATGTACTGCACATTACAGAACACACTCAGTGATGAGAATATCCAGGTGTGTTTAGCAGCTTTTTCTGGGTGCAGACTGTTGCTTAGACAGTACATGGCCTTATACTTTGAATCTCAGTTAGAGCCACAGTGCTCTTTCAGTTCCTCATGTTTTCTGATTTCACCTAACTGGGCAGCCTATGGTCTGTTCTGGAGCACTCAGTACTAATGCAGCCTTTGGACAAGTTTCCCACAGCTCAGTATTCTGCATTTTGAGCAGTGTGAGCATTTAAATCCTGGTTTATTTTCATGATGAAAGCCAGTCACAAACTTGAAGTCTCATATATAAACCAGAAAGGCTTACCATTAGGTTAAGAGTCACAGGCAAAGACAGTAAGAGTGTGTGTGGCAAAATTGAGCTATTTGTCCTGTAGTTTGTGTGGTATCTTATTCCTCCCACCTCTCACTCTATACCTTCCCTTAATTTCCAACATGTTTTCTTTGAAACTCTTAATCCTGTTATGTGTCATAGAATAATTGCAGGAGAAGAAGCAATTGTTACTTTTGCCAATATTTTCTGTTTGTGCAACAACTTTACACAGCCTAAACTTTGGGGGTCCCTTAATCTTTCTTGTGATTTCCCCCAATTTAGGGTGTTAATATGGTTTAAGAATTCCAGCTGATCTGAAGTTTGGTTGGTTTATGCTCTCAGTCCTTTAGAACAGTGCTCATTGCAAGAGCATTTAAAGATGCTTTTCACTAGTGTGATCAGCGAGAAACAGATCCTATCTCTGATGCTGTTTGCTGCACCCTTCTCTTCCCTTTCATTGTAGCTTATGGAGTGGGGAAGTTAGCATTGCACTTTGTAATTATTCTTCCCTCCCTGAAGTTGACACCATGTCAACTTAGTTCTACAAGAACTGAGAAGTGGGAGCTCCTGACCCAGCATGCTTGGAGAAGGCTTGAATCAGTGGCGGAAGGACAGTTCTCTTTTTTGCTTAGTGATGTAACCTTGATCATCCCAGATATCATATCCTAGAAACACAGAAAAACCTGAAACCAGCAAAACCATAACGAGAAAAAAAACACCTGAGACGGGCAGAAGTGTCTAATTCAAGCCATCAAGCAATGAGCTGAAACTTTAACTTCAGTGATTACGCCTGAGACGTTTAAATAGTTTTAAATTATAAGTCTAGCTGAAGTATTTTTCTAATAATAAGCCATTAATTCTGGCAGTTTCAGACTGTCTGAATCTAGGTGTATAAACTGTAGCTGCATCAATCAGTGCTGTGTGTCTGGCTATTTCAGGCATTCCTTGTTAGTGTAAAGAAAGAACAGTTTGTCCACCAAGCACAACAGCAGCCGAGATTCCCGTTGATTGATAACTAAATGTGCCGTAGTGAAAATATATTCGGATAGAGCTGAAGAAGGAGGCACAGCAAAGACGTAATGGGGGCGGAGGAAGGAGAGATGGAATTGGCCACAACAGGAAATTCCTTCTCATGAGTCTTCCAACTAGCTGACAAGATGGATTTCATTTCTGCAGGTAACAGTGCCTTTATATTTAATCTTTTACAACATCTGTGACCATGCAAATCTTTCACTACTCTATATGCAAGCTCAATTACTGTAAAATTGTTCTTGCTATTCAATATTTCTCCACTGTACATTAGTCCTGTTTCACACACAAAATCCACTGATGTCAACAAAATTGGAGTGTAAAGAAAGCATATATATAAAACAAAGTTATTCTGCCAATTGAAGAATCCTTTATTGATCACAATTGGGAAGTTGGAAATTTCTGAAGTCTAAAGTGGTTTATCAAGAGGCTTGTAACATTTATTTCCAGAGTACCAATGATTTTGCAGTTCAAAGTTGGCAGAAGTTTCATGGATACCAGTGTTTAAGTTGAAGAGCCTCATTTTGAAAGCTTTGCCATTCTAGCTAGGAAAGGAAAAATTGCTGCTGTAAAGGCCAATATTGGCATTATACACAGTGACAAGTAAAATTCAACTAATTTTCCAGTTTGGTGAAAATTCCAGGTTTTGGGTTCTTAGCCAAATGTCTGTCTGAACTTGCGAGCTTTGACAGCCTGAAAAACAAGCTAGACATTTCAGAGCAACAGCTTTCTACCGTTTGCAAACAGCGAAAATCTAGGCTATGAAACTTGAACAAAATTTGGTCCAGATCCTGATTTCATAGATCAAGTAAGTGAGCATCACACAGCATATTATAATAGCATTTCTGTACCATCAGCCTCTTTTATAAAGTCTTTCCCCCTCCTATACAGTATTTACTTACGCACTTCACTTTAAACAGAGGTAGTCTTTCTTTCAATGACATAAAAGTTTAAAGAGCAACAAATACTTATCCGAGAGGCAGCAAATCCTGCAATCAAGTTGCCTTACTGCTAGCACTGTTGTAAGGCTTAGTGAGGAAGAGACTGTCACACCTTCATTTTAGGTATACGGATCAGTAGTAAATGCTTCCTTTACTGTCAAAGCAGGGAGGGAAGCATGTCAGAGTAGCCGAGAGTGGTTAAATTTGGATGTCACCTACCTCCCACGAGGTGAGTCTGGGACCTCATTTTGCTACCTAAGTGTTACAAATACCTTCTGCAGTGAAAGACTGCCCTAAGGACTGAACCAGGTATAGCTGGAACACTCTTTTCATCCTTAAATACACTTTATGAAATGCAGGTTTCAGATGCAGTTAAGAAGATACTCAGAAGCCTGAGTCCTTCTTCATGTGTGGAAATTCAGCCAGCCCTCTCAGCACAATTAATTAATCTGATTATTTGTAGGCATGTAGTGAAATATCTTGGTCAGCTGATATCTGAAAGGAGAAGAGCTTCAAATACAGCATCAGGGATGTGATTTTCAAATGCTTTTGTATTAATAGCCAGATTCAAATCTCAGCTTTTCAAGGGAGAAAACTGGGAAAATAATGACATTAAATTAGTTTTTGCCCTGAAAGAGAGAAGGCCGGTAGGAACACTCCCCAGTCAAGACAGCTCATTTACAGATCACAGTCAGGTTTTTTTTCTTATTCCAGTTCATGATTTAGTGTTTTGCTCATCTTTTTTCTTTGATGTTCTCTGGCATTATCTTCTCTAATCAATTGTGAAAAGCACAAAATAAAAGCATGTGGGAGAAGTTTATGCTCTTGAGAAAGCAGCCTCCTGGAGTGGCTTCTAAATTAAGAAAATTCTTTTTTTTTTCATATTCTTATTGGCAATTTCCATGTAAACCCTAAAGATACCAATCCCCATCCCATCAAGCCACATCATTCTTGGAAAAAGATCCACAACACTCATTTACACAGAAGAACTTGGCTGGAACAAGCTAGAAATGAAAATCAGATTAATTTTTAATTCTTTATGAGTCTGTTGCGTGACCTAATGAAGGGGGCACTACCCCATTCCTGCTGCACAGAGTTAACTTCAGATTAGCTTCTCTTCCTCAACAAGAAGTGCTGCAAAGAGATTTACAGGTGATGGAGCTGGTATGGTTATAGGGAGGGTTGATACACTATGTAGAAGGTGCTATTTTAGTAATAGCTTGGTAGCATTTATGAGTCATGGGTTAATGTCATCTGGTGATGCTGAGCCCATCTATGAACTGCCTCTTTCCCTGCTCCAGTTAAACACATGTCACTACGGAACTTATTTAGATAACAAGATAACCAACAAATGTTGGTTGATCTGTCCTATCTTACTGAGGAAGAAGGTTAGAAAGATCTCATAGTCTTTCCTTCACTTAGATGACTGGTAACAAGTCTTATCCATTTTGTTATTTCTCTTTCTCCTTCTGTCTTTATGTTTCCAATTTAAAGGATTGCTCCTTCTTTTTACTGGACAATTTTATTCTTGCAGTGTTAACCTTGTCTGGTGCAGAAACAGGCACAGGCAAATAAAACCCCTTTTGCTCCCATTCCCTGGAGGTGATGAATCCAGATAAACCTGTGCAGCATGCACAGACAAACACTGTAAGGTCTGTGAGGAAGACACATTTGTGATATGAGGCATTTCCTGGCAGCCTACAATGATCCCTGAAGAAAGATGTTACTGGGTGCTCAAAGCTATGGAGAAGCATCTCACTTTGCAAAAATACACCACTAATCCCATTGCCAAAAGTCAGAGCAGGAAATGACCAATATATTTCTGTGTTCAAAGGGCAAGATTTTGCAAAGGAGCTGTGAGATTTAGTTGTTGAGGTTCCTGTTAAAGATTTCAGATTGTTTGACCATTACATTTCAAAATCAGAAGCAAAATAAAATTTTGAGAGGAAATGTAACACTGCTCATGAAAAGATCAGATTGCAACTGTTAGTATGAAGACACGCTCAGATGCCTGGCTTATATGAGCCACTTGTTATCTTTGTATTTCTAGTTACAATGAATGCATTTAGCCAAGGCAAGAAAGATATCTGTGGGGCCTTTAAGTCCCACTCCTGTATCAACACTTTGCTGAGGGACAAATGTCTCAGTGCACTATCATAGAATCATAGAATAGTTAGGGTTGGAAAGGACCTTAAGATCATCTAGTTCCAACCACTCTGCCAGGGGCAGG